>CM055972.1:50340000-50632500 GCA_029531755.1 Holothuria leucospilota
TTATTCCCACGCAACTCGTGCAGCAGACCTCTCAGAAGAAGCATGTAGTCACTTTTAATTTAGGAGCATGTAGCTCCTTAAATCTTTTTGTACGGCCGGCCAGTAATTTAAGTATAATTCATCACGACGTACCAATCATCTGTAAATACTTGAATTGCGACGACACTAATCACGGGAATAAATCATGGAATAATTGCAACAGAAATGTCTTGTACTTTGGTTCTTTTTGGAGCTTACCCCCAAGCCTTCGCAGGAGCGATTGGCCCTAACCAATATCTTACACGGTGGAGTCGCAAGGCTTTTAATATCTTACAGTACAGGTAACGTAGTAGGCAGAGGTAACTGATCTTTTGGAACAGTTTATCAACTTCATTTATATGAAGATTAAGTTGGGTAATTATGGAAATGTGCAATTGCATGAATAATAAAACAACATTAGTTTGTGGCATCGTAACCATTGTAGAACTGCCTTTTGATTGTAACCTGTATTACAGTATTTACAGTATAACGTATTAAGAGTTTGTTTATGAAGCTTTTCCAATTTACCGCATAGGTGTTCACCTTTCACTTCACACGTAAATTCAAAGTCTTACAGGGCCGTAGCCTGGGCAAAATCTCTAGGGAGCGGTTCATGACAACGTCCAGTGGCGTACCTAGGAGAGTTAGAACCCACGCAGGCGCATCCTTTTCTGTCACCCAGTGCAGCCATAAAGATGGGGGGGGGGGGTCTAATAGGAGGGGGAGTGTAGAAGAGCCGGGCGATACACCTACTCTTTGAGAAATTTTTGTGTATGTAAGATGACTGGGATGCAAAATGGTGCTATTTTGGGAAAGCTTTGAACTGGTCACATGTTTAGAAATTCTTACTTTTAGTGCCTATAATTATTGTAGTGGTACAATATACTGGCATTTATGACACCCTGATCATCTACTTGGCTGATCAAGGAACGTTTCATAATTAAACTTTGCACCCAACAGACTCAATGGATTCTAAGTTCATGCGTTTGCTAAGCAAGAAAAATCCAGATTCACAAAATCGCAAATATTTCAAACTTTCCACATTTTAAAACCTAGTTTCCTAAACTCTGGTACAAACATTGTTACGATTTTGTACACGTTTGTTGTTCAAGAATTTTGGAAACATCATTTGTGGTATCAATATTACAGACATCATGAAATCTGCATCCTTTCTGAAACAGTATCTTGGGCTCTCAGTCAAATTCCGAAAAATTTCACGTTACTCTCAAAAATTCCTTATGCCCATTTAAATACCCCGGAATTTCTTTAATATCAGAGAAAATAATTTCCCGAAAGCGGAGAAAATTCCCTTGAAAGTGGAAGCAAGTTTTTTTTTTGCAAATTCGGGCTGACAACCGTTTTCTTTTCGCGCATACCGAAAAGTAGATATGTTAAAAAACATAATTACTCCAAAACAGTACTCCTACCCTATACGGGAGAGCATAAATTGGACACCTTTGAGAATCGCCTAATATTCATGATTGACGTCATCACAAAAGAGGGTAGGACACCGCGCGGGAAATACGATACGCAGTAGTCTGCGAGAGAACAGGTTAAGAACAATCTGACAAATATTGTATGCTGTCATTTTGCCATGTTGATAGTACTGTTACGGTATCGTTGCCCGTGTATGTGTGAATCGGGGAGCTGCGAAACTAGTATCATTTTAATGATGCAGTTGCCTCCACAATATTTTCGTATGATAATTATGATTGAGAGAATATGACTCACACATTATTTCGTCTGCAGTGAGAGACAGCCTAGGTCGTCCTAGCCGATAATTTATATTCGCCCTTCGGACTTTTTTTAATGTAGGCCAAAATGACACTAGTAGTTCACAGAAGTATAAAATATTATACGTAAAGCCTGGTCTACTAAGCGTGGTGGAAGCTGTTTTCGACTAGAGGAGGGAGAGGGTTTGAACGTTGTTTCGGACGGCTAGCCTGAGGGAAGGGAAATCTTTTGATTATTTGAGGTCCTTGGATGCAATTTGGTGAGACATCATACTGGGCAAATTTTAAAGGAAAAATACTGCAAATTAATTTGACATATTTTTACAGAGGGCACAAACTTAATTAAGGGGTTGCAGTCCTAGAACTGAGGAGAAACGGAAGCATATCTTCGCACACCACATCTTTGACTGGAGTTTACCCCTCCGACCCCTGCTTTCAAGCTCGGGTTTCACACTACCCTGGCCTTTCAATCCGCATCGCTTTTTGCACGCTGGCATGTTTAGAGTAGAGGTAAGGGCGGATTCAACCCAACCTATGAACGAGAGGAGGAGTGATTAAACTTGAAGTATGCCAAACTTCACTCAGAAGCACTGCTCAGGGGCCGCTTCGGTTTGGAGTTGTATGAGCCTGTCGTAAACTCGAAATACCCGACGGCCCACTACCGAAATTCTGAGAGATTCTGTGAGTATTCATACACGCAAATATACCACAGTATGAAGGGCCTTTCGGTTTTTTTTGAAATTTTCATGGGGGCATTTTCCAAAAGGAACCATAATAACAATACCTAACCCAGTGTGCAACACGTCAGAAAACGTGGACGGAAAGCGCCAGCTTTCCGAATACAGATCGCTAGAGTCATTAAGGGTGCCCAAGCGGAAAACCGAAAGCGATTCGATGCCGGACCGATGGCAAAATTCTCTGAGAAAGAAACTGTTTTCATGATGGTCAAAACAATTCATATATCTAATTAATATATCCATGAATGACAAATTATTTACATATACTGTCTGTATTTCTGTGGCGTTTTCCGCTGAAGGACCGCGGGGAGTAAAGCTGGCCATTTCGCTATCGGCTGGCAGACCAGAGGCGGGCTGCAGATGGTGCTAACTGGGAACACTAGACCGCTTAAATTTTATCTTAAGCCATCCCCTTTCCTCCCTTCCTCCCTCATTCTATCCTATCCTTCCCTTGCAAAGCCAGCTTGACTCGATCCATGGGGCCAACTTCGTGCCAGTCTTGCCTCTACCCTTCAATCTGCCAGGCTCCTTCCCGCTACTGTTCCGTCCTTTCCATCGCCCCTAACCCTAATTACTCATCCCATCACTCTTCCCCTCATTATTAGGCCCGCAGCCCATTTGTGTTTTTTGATGACATGGGAAGAAATTGTTCATCTCACAAAACTGTGCCTCAATTCCACATATTTTAAATGGCATGGCCAGTTTTATGAACAATGTGAAGGTCAGGCAATGGGTTCCCCCTTATCTCCTATCAAGGCTAATATCTTTATGGACCATTTGAGACTATAGCCATAGCCACTCATAACTTGAAGCCCACGGTATGGTTCAGATACGTTGATGATACCTTTGTGGTATGGCGACATGGTCGTGAAGAACTAGACAAATTTCTAAATCACTTGAACAATCAACACACTGCTATTCAATTTACCATGGAATTGGAAAACCATGGCATTATTCCTTTTCTGGATGTCAAGGTACAAAAAACTGATAGCAAGCTATCTTTTTCGGTGTACAGGAAACCTGCACACACTGATCAGTACTTTCTCTTCTCCTCCAATCACCATGTCTCTGCCAAAAATAGTGTGGTAAATACACTGGTACATATAGCTTTAACACTTTGTGATGAGGATAAAGTATCCAATGAACGTGATCACTTTACTAAAGCCTTACATAAAAATGGTTACCCCGCCCACTATGTGCACAGAGCTGTGAAGAAAAAAAACCCCAACAAATAACAAAAAGGAGGCAAGTGAAGAATATAACAAAGGCCTCACCTTCATGCCCTACGTCATAGGAGTGTCTGAGAGGATAACCAGAATCTTGAATCGCGCTTCTATTCCCGATCTCAAAAGCTACGGGATATCCTCAGCCAGCCCAAAGACTCCTTGCCCCAAAACCACACTGCTTGTATTTACTCAATTCCATGTAGCTGCGGACAACAGTACATTGGTCAAACAAAACGCCCACTCGGAGTGAGAGTAGCTGAGCATAAGAGAGCTACAGAACAAGGTAAGGTGGAAGGCTCTGCTTTTGGCTGAGCATGTTCACTGCAATAACCACACACCTCTATGGGCAGATGCATGAACATTTAGGGATGCGGCTAATTAGAGAGGCTCTAGAGATTAGGGTGAACGAAAAATCCACTATTAACAGGATGGATGGGAAAGATGTCAGCCACATGTGGAACAGTCTTTTTGCATGCAATCATGGTCCTTTCTCACTTCCTCATCCAATGAGAACACAGATAAATTGGCCAGTCAGAGCACAGAATCCTCAATTCAACTGTCCAATCAGAACGCAAACAAATCAGCCAATCAGAACACAGAATCCACCAATCAGGGTTGCAGCATAACTATATAACTTCAGGAGTAACTATAGAATAACTTTTCAGATTAGTACATGATATCCGTCTAGGCCTAGCAACCAAAAAAGTGACTACTGCCCTCTTTCTTGATGCCGAGAAGGCTTTCGATAATACATGGCATAATGGCCTCCGTTATAAACTCAACCAGATCCCAGCCTGTGTACACTATGTTAGGGTAGTTTCTTCCTTTCTAAATGATAGATTTCTTCAAGTTCATCATAAAAATAAGACTTCTAATTACTATAAAATAAGAGCTGGTACCCCTCAGGGCTCCGTTCTCAGTCCTCTGCTCTATATCATATTCGTCAATGATTTGTCCCTCCAGAATCTCCATTATTGTAGTATCTCCCAATTCGCCGATGATATCGCTATCTGGTACACGGCAAATAAACCCCATATTTCGGTTGTCAGAATCCAACAGGCCTGTAATGTAATTGAAACCTGGTGTAATAAGTGGCGTATTAAAATAAACCCCCAAAAGTCACAGTTAGTTAATTTTAAGGATTATAGGAAACGTAATATAAATAATTCCATTACTCTTTTTAATAACGTTGTGAACAACGTTACAGAAGCCACTTTCCTAGGGGTCCTATTTGATCACCATGCTCTATTTAACCACTTCATAGACACAATAAATGCGAAAGCATGGAGTCGCCTTCATTATTTAAAAAATCTATTACAAAATAGCAATATCAATCCAAACCTTGGCTTAAAGGTTTATAACACTTTAATTAGACCTATTATTGAATATGGTAGCATTTGCTACCTTACTGCTTCTACTACTAAATTAAAGAAATTGGAAAGAGTAAACATAACAGCCAACAGGTTAGCTTACAAAATCCCAAGCTATATAAATGAAAAACAGGTCTTGCGAGCCACCAACTCTCAAAATATTTATGATCGCATTTTGAATCTCAATACTAAGCTTTCCCTCTCCTACCTCGCAAACGACCCAACAGCAAAAGAAATTTTCATAAAAGCATTACTCACTCAACCAAAAAATAATACTAAAACCCCGCTTGATATTCTTAACTTTCGTAGTTGGAAAGAAGTGGTTCGTTTGGTTGAGGGAGGGGGGTGGGGTACCCAGATTAGGCTAGATGGCACCGGCTAGAGTTCCTGTGAGTGATTACCCGGTTCTCCGGGGAACGGAACAGTCGGTGCCGGGATCTCTCTTTTTCTTTTTTCATTAGGTGACTTTAGTTTGACATTTCCCAGGGCTTTTGTCCAGACCATTCGATCCACTTCTTTCAAGGACTCATCCTTTCCCAGCCTGCCCTTGTAGTTTCTTTGATTTTTTTCCCATTCTTCCGTTGGTTAGAAGCCCCAATTCCGAAGGAGTGGCCTTCAGCCACTCGATCGGCTTTAATCCCTTATTATTATTATAAAGAATAACTATAGAAGCCCCAATTCCGAAGGAGTGGCCTTCAGCCACTCGATCGGCTTTAATCCCTTATTATTATTAAAGAATACCCCGCCACTCTGTAGGTATTCCTTCCTTTGGCTACGCGGCTACGCAGTAAAAAAGCTGCATGTCTTCTGACCTCGGCTGATACTAGGACGGTAGACAAAGAGGACGGAACGCGCAGCAAAAAACTAGACTGCACATGAGCAGAAGCGAGCATCACTCCGTCCTGTTGATTTTCAGGACGGTCGTCGACCGATTTAACGTTCGTTCTAGAAACAGGACGGTGCAGGGGTTGTCATGGTAATTTCCCTCGTCCATAACCTATGTGTTTCTGTGACGTTAACTTTGAAGTTAGCTGTATGCAAACGTGCATCATTTGTTCATGTACTGCATGCAAGCTGCTGACAAAAATGAACATGACAAACAAGAACAGTGCATATCTGGTAAGCCATCTTACGAACGATTCCGTGCTAAGCTAAGGAAAGCTATCTTGAGGTAGAAACTTTCACAATTTTATAAAATACCCAGTAACGATGGCGTCTCTAATCTCTGTGTAGTTTCGTCATTGTTACAACTTAGCGATGAGTGTGGATGCTGACAAAGCACTGCAACTTAGTTAATAGATGGGCGCGTCATTGTTTTGTTGTCATTCTACAACACCGTCGTCTTTAAAATCGAAACAGCGACTTTTCGATTTCAGGACGGTAGAGCAACAGGACGGAGGGTTAAACGCACGCGCGCCCGGCGTTCTGTCCTGACATTTAAGGCGTTTCGGTTTTAAAGACGACGGTGCGGTAGAATGACAACAAAACAATGACGCGGTCATTTATAAACTAAGTTGCAGTGCTTTGTTAGCATCCATACTCATCGCTAAGTTGTAACAATGACGAACCTCGAACCTACACAGGATTATAAAGGCGCCATCGTTACTGGGCATTTTATAAAAATTTGAAAGTTTCTACCTCAAGATAGCTTTCCTTGGCTTAGCACGGAATCGTTCGTAAATGGCTTTCCAGATATGCACTGTTCTTGTTTGTCATGTTCATTTTTGTCAGCAGCTTGCATGCTACATGAACAAACGATTTACATTTGCATACAGCTAACTTCAAATTTAACGTCACAGAAACACGTACGTTATGGACGAGGGAAATTACCATGGCAACCCTTGTACCGTCCTGTTTCTAACAGAACGTTAAATCTGTCGACGACCGTCCTGAAAATCAACAGGACGGAGCGATGCTCGCTTCTACTCATGCGCAGTCCAGTTTTTTGCTGCGCGTTCCGTCCTCTTTGTCTACCGTCCTGAAATCGAAAAGTCGCTAACGCCTTAAACGTCAGGACAGAACGCCGGGCGCGCGTGCGTTTAACTCTCCGTCCTCTTGCTCTACCGTCCTGAAATCGAAAAGTCGCTATTGTGGTAGTGTGAACATTTATGACCAGCTATACGCGGATATTGTGTCCTACCTTTACAGAATCTTAATTCATTAACCTTCCTATCTTACTCGAAGTGGCTACGCGGATACGGAGTCGGGGTGAGTACACAAGTTAGTTATGGGTCATACAGTTGCACCAGCTCCCTCGTCTCCCATGTCTACTTCGGAGTGGCTACGCGGATACGGAGTCAAAGTCAGCCTTAGATGCATGTTTGTAAAGTATTGGGCCCAACACATACATCACTGATCTTCTTGGTCTCTCCTGTCTTCCTGGAAGTGGCTACGCGGATACGGAGTCAAAGTCAGCTTTCGTTGCATGTTTGTAAAGTACCGGGACTTACTGTTATAGAATCTCCTTGGTCTCATCTCCTGTCTTCCTCGAAGTGGCTACGCGGATACGGAGTCAAAGTCACAGGGAGACGCAGTTATGTACTCAACTTAGTACTGGATCCTACCTTTACAGCATCCCCTTGCTCCTTCCTATCTTTCTGGAAGTGGCTACGCGGCTACGGAGTCAAAACCAGAGGGAAAGGCATTTATGTACACAGGATAATACTGAGCCATTCAGTTGGTTGCAGCAGCTCCCTGGTTTCTCATGTCTTCCTAGAAGTGGCTACGCGGATACGGAGTCGATGCCACGTGTGAACTTGCATAAGTTGACTGTAACTAAGTACTTTTTGTTGGTGGCTACGCGGATACGCAGTGGCTAATAAAACGTCACAGTGGGACCTACATCAACTCACATTTCTAGTGCGCACCCAAGCAGAGTACGCGAGAGATGTGTCACATGGCACGCGCAACGGGATACGCTGATACACAGTGAATGATTAGCGTTTCATTTAGAAGTAAGTGAAGCAGAAACATGATGAAAATGGAAGATAAAGTTAACATTAAAACTCGGAATATATTGACGTGAAAATACTGAATTCCGTAGGTGAGTTAATACTCAACAGGCGATCTACAGAAAAAGTAAACCAGGTCTGAAGAATTAAAGAGAGTAGACCTTAAATGAACGAGTTACATGCATATCACTGTTGAAAAGCAAAGTAAAATAATGTGAAAAGATTACAAGATGCCCATGTATAGAGGTTTTTCACTGACATCACCGCGTTCGCGCGTCTCTCTATTTTGACGGCCAGGCGTCCAGTGTATAACAATCGTAACTAAGATCCTGCAGTCTTTTGCGCATGAGCAGTGACGGCCAGTGAAACGCGCTGACGTCACGTGAAAAACCTCTATACAGTGGCGCCGGCACGGGGGGGCATGGGGGGCGCGTGCCCCCCAATCGAATTCAGAATTTTTTTTTGAAAATTTTAAAATGATCCCAAAAGGCGTTTAAGCTATAGATTTCTGTATGGGGTAGGGTGAGGTGTGTTTTCAACCAAGTGATGGATCTATTGTAACCATTTTCCATCACAAATGGTTCTCAAACTATCAGAATTATCGCAAATCCTTCGCAAACTTTCAAAATTTCGCGCGCTCCGCGCGCTTCAAACCTTACCTCAGTATTGTTCTAATTACCAATAATTTCCGGTAGCAACTCCTATAGAAGCACAACAACAAAAGCTGAAAGCTGTTTACGAATTCTCGGGTAAACTCGGACTGGCTTTGTGATTGGCAAATAGGTTTGTTCGGTATTGAAAGTGTCTCGATGCAGAGCACGAATGCAGGTTTCTTGTCATGGTTATCTTATTTAATGAAAAATTATGGCGCGCTTCGCGCTCATTCATCACTGTTTTTACTCCAACTCATGACCATTATTAAGGTTGTAACACATGCAACTATTCTGATCACAGCACTTTTCCGAAAAACAGAAGTACATCCCCAACATCTGTAGGAGCCTATGAGATCTTTCAGTCTAATTTGTAGCATGATGTGGAAGGTTGAAAGTGCGTATTTGCCGTTATACATTTTTCAAAATTTTTTACCCAGCGCTTCGCGCACAGCCTCTACCTGTATAGATGGTGATTGTTAATACCCTTACGACGAAAAAATATTCTGAAACGCGCCTTTTAGTCCTTAATCGGTCTTATATCACTTCCCTGCACCTCTCTCTCATTCCCCATTGATGGAAGATGTTCGCCTGGATTTTCTTTCAAACTTAGTAAAAATACCATTGTTGTAACGTGCTCGGCATTATACTCTATAGTACCATTTTGATGTCAGGTAATACCATATCAGTGCCCCATTTTATTGATTCCTTGCCGAAGGCAGGCAAGGAATCTATGCGATGGTGATGGCGTGTGTGTGTGTGTATGTGCGTATGTGTGTATGTGTGTGTATGTGACGCCTTGCTTGTAAACACGATATCTCCAGTTAGCAATGACCGACACTTTTCATATTTGGTATATAGATTTGTCATGTTGAGAGGAAGAACCCTATTGTTTTTGGTAGAGGTCAAAGGTCATCTAGGTCACCAGAGGTCAAAAAGCGAAAATCTTGTAAACATGATATCTCAAGGTAGCAATGACCGACGCTTTTCATATTTGATATACAGATTTGTCATGTCAAGAGGAAGAAGCCTATTGTTTTTGGTAGAGGTCAAAGGTCATCTGAGGTCACCGGAGGTTAAACTGCGAAAACCTCATAAACGGCTTGTAAACACGGTATCTCGAGTTAGCAATGACCGACACTTTTCATATTTGGTATATAGATTTATCATGTTGAGAAAAAGAACTCTATTGTTTTTGGTAAAGGTCAAAGGTCATTTGAGGTCACCAGAAGTAAAAGACTGAATACCTTGTAATCACAATTTCTCAAGATAGTAGTGAAGGACACTTTTCATATTTGGTATACAGATTTGTCATGTCAAGAGAAAGAAGCCTATTGTTTTGGTAGAGGTCAAAGGTCATCTGAGGTCACCGGAGGTTAAACTGCGAAAACCTCATAAACGGCTTGTAAACATGGTATCTCAAGATGGCAGTGACCGACACTTTTCATATTTGGTATATAGATTTATCATGTTGAGAGGAAGGACCCTATTGTTTTTGGTAGAGGTCAAAGGTCATCTGAGGTCACCGGAGGTAAAACTGCGAAAACCTTGTAAATCACTTGTAATCATGATATCTCAAGATAGCAATGACTGACACTTTTCATATTTGGTATATAGATTTGTCATGTTGAGAGGAAGAACCTGTTGTATTTGGTAATGGTTAAAGGTCATTTGAGGTCACCGGAAGTAAAAGACTGAAAACCTTGTAATCACGATTTCTCAAGATAGTAGTGAAGGACACTTTTCATATTTGGTATACAGATTTGTCATGTCAAGAGAAAGAAGCCTATTGTTTTTGGTAGAGGTCAAAGGTCATCTGAGGTCACCGGAGGTTAAACTGCAAAAACCTCATAAACGGCTTGTAAACGCGATATCTCAAGTTGCCAGTGACCGATACTTTTCATATTTGGTATATAGATTTATCATGTTGAGAGGAAGGAACCTACTGTTTGTGGTAGAGGTCAAAGGTCATCTCAGGTCACCAGAGGTCAAAAACAAAATTTCCCAAGAATTCCCAATATCGTCATATGGGGTCACCAGAGGTCAAAAAGCAAAATTTCCCAAGAATTCCAAAGATTATCATATGGGGTCACAGAGGTCAAAAAGCAAAATTTCCCAAGAATTCCAAAGATTGTTACTGGGATCACCAGAGGTCAAAAAGCAAAATTTCCCAAGAATTCCCAAGATTGTCATCTGGGGTCACCAGCGGTCAAAAAGCAAAATTTCTCAACAATTCCCAAGATTGTCATGGGGTCACCAGACGTTAAAAGGCAAGAATTACCAAGAATGTCATCTGGGGTCATAAAAGGTCAGAAAGCAAAATTTCTCAAGAATTTTCAAGATCCAAGATCCATTGGAGGTCAGAGGTCATTAGAGGTCATCAGAGGTCAAAAACCAACTGCATTTAAAAACATGATATTTCAAGACACGGATGTTGAATACTTGTGATACTTGTAAATTTGAGGGATAAACCTCAGTGCAACAAAGCATCCCCATTCGGCAAGGAATCACTAAGCCTTTGGGCTTTCTGGTATAATTAATCCAGAGCTTCCAGGAGGCACTATACAGGTGTCTGTCAGTATAAGATACCCTTTTATAATGCACAATGAGACAAAGGAAATTTTTCGTAATAGTCCAAGAATGTTTCTGTGGACTCCACCCACGTATTTTGTCGGAAAAATTTCCCCGAATAGAAGGCATTAAAGCCTAGCCAAAAAGGGGGCTTGGCGAGGTTTGTTGACAACATACCCTTCTCTAAGGCAACACACTCTCCTCTTTCACCTAACCAAAAATTAGAATTCACTAAATTATGGATATTTCCCAGCCATGTATGATCAGTTCCAAAAATACCCTAAAGATAGCACCATTTTGCATCTACGCAACTTTAAATTACCACAATTTCTCAAAGAGGAGGGGGGCACCCCCTCCCCTTAGACCCCTCCCCCAGGACGGTACCTTTATGCAGTGACAAAAAGGATTCCACACTGCTGTAAACCATCGCAGGGGCGCACACTCTCTTCTTTCTCCTAACCAAAAATTAGAATTCACTAAAGAAGGATATTTTCCAATCATATAAGATCACTTCAAAAATTACTCCAAAGGTAGCACCATTTGCATCTAGGCAACCTGAAATTAACAAAAATTTCTCAGAGGGGAGGGGACCCCTCCCCTTAGACCCCTTCCCCAGGATAGCACCTTCATGTAGTGCCAAAAAGGACTCCACATTGCTGTGTACAATCGCACAGACTCACAAAAATGGTACAATTTAAGCAGACTTGGGGGAAAACTGAGGTGGCATTATGACATCATCTGTTATGCCCCCCATCACCAAATCCTGGCGGCGCCACTGCATGCATACCATAGTAGGACTAAACACCGTATGCTAATAAGCTCCCCTCAAAATTCATGGCGGATATTAAATGAATAATTTCCAATTTGATACAATCTTTTTTTTGATTGAAATCGTTGTTGGCAAATTCATTCTATAAAACATATCATTATGCCAGTTTTGGAAAGAACGAACTGAGGGCCTGAAATGGTAGCACCCCTTTAAAAACATTTTTGACTTACTTGATACTTATTTGATCATAGGAGGATACAGCTAATCCTAACCCCTACCCCTAACTGTAACCCTAACCCCTAACCCTAACCCTAAACCCTAACCCTAATCATAAAGTGGATATTCCAAAAAGGGGCCTACAGTACAGGCCTTTGCCCTCTAAAATATATAGCGGTAGCATTTTCAATTTCATGTTAAATGAATATTATGCTAAGAAAGTCCAGTCATGTAAGAACCAGCCGTACGCCATAGTACAAAGAAGAGTGTCATGCAGTAAATAATGAAAACCGTTGATGTCTCTTGCATAAGGAAGAGTGGGAACGCTCACTGTTGTTCAAACAAGTCAAAGAAATCCTTTCTTGTTCAGTTCAATCTTCATGTAATCTGAAATCGCGGTTGGCAAATTCTTTTTGAACGCACCACTATAGCTTTGAAACGAACAAGGGGCATCTGATGGCCATCTCTCTTGAAGGACATCGGGGGATTTCTTACAAAATACTTGCACTTTTGATGTCCGTCGTGGTACGCGAATTCCAAGTACAGTTCCATAGTCCAACATGCCTTCAGTGGCCTTTGAAAACTCTGCAGATGTTGTTGACCTGTAGTGCCGTGGTACACCTTGTTTGAATGACCGTGCTGTTGTAACGGGACCAGGAGAAGTCAGGATTGCCTCTTGTACTTCTTCCAAACTTGGCTGTGCTTTAACATCGTCTCTGGTTGGCAGGAGAATCTCGTCAAGAGCCTGGAAAATGAACAGTAAAATAAAAATGCAGAGTACTGCAAATTTACTTTTTCGACTACTGTATGAGGCTTTCGCCGATGTCACTACTTTGCCCGTCCCAATCTATGTTCCTGTTGTACGCGAGTATCGATAATACACCTGCTAATCATAGGCGTAGGAAAAGGGGGACAGGGGGCCACCGCCCCGAACTCTGATTGGTGGGGGTGGAAACCTCGTTTCGCACCCCCCCCCCCCACCACCTTTCCCGCTTTGGATGACATGCTGCCAAAATATTGCATTGAATAGAATGAAATTACTTCAAAGTTTGTCAAACATTGCACCATTTTGCATCTAGGGCACTCTAAATAGCCAAAATATTTCCAAAATTTCCCCTCCCTTTAGACCCCTCCCCCAGGACACTGATCACTAACATTCACTTCCGTCCCCTTCCATTTTGAAAGAGCTTCCTACGCTTATGCGAATGAGGAAACCTGGCCGGATAACGTTGATCTGTTCACGCGTAGTAAAAGTGCTTTCATCGGCTTGTTCCGTCTTGTCCTATTGTGACGTCACAGGCCTCCCCTCTCATAGACCTCTATGCATTGATCACGCGATATAACTTTAGGGGGAAAACAATGAAGCCCACTGTACGCACAACGTTAACTTCACACGCGCGTGCTGTAGACCTGTACGCGTATTCAACTGGTACACAAATCAGCTTTCTGCGTTTATGTTTGTGTAAGTTGTAATGATACGCGCTTATACCTGTCTGTGACGTCACGCGACGTCAGATGGGAGGAAAACAATGAAGTATACTTGCAAGAACGGCGTAGTAGACGTACGCGCATATACGATTGGTTGACCAATAAGCTGTCTGCATTTGTTGGTGTTACTTGCAATGACACGCGCTTTTCCTGGAAACGAGGGAGCACTTTTTGCTCTATGGCAAAGATATTACAAGCATAGATTCCAAACTCAAAATGGCGCGTTGACTCCCCATGGAGCCCAATATATCGGGGCGGAAGTGCTGATCACTGCTCAGTCGTTTTGAAAACATACAGGCAATTGAATGTCTTACAAAAGTATTAATACTTGTTATTTCGGAATGCTGTTGACTGAAGAAGTACTACGCCTCAATAAATTCCACTTGAACAAGAATAACTTATTTCTTCAACGCGGCATTCCACGTATTTACACTTGAACATGAACGCACAATGACTGGTTTTGCAAGTTCATGGACATTCATTGGTCAGTTTCTATGGTATCTTCAAGTGACGCACTTTTATATGCGCGTTCAATTACTTACGCGCTCACAACGGGAAAGCAACTAGCGCGTTTGTTTCCAGAGCGCGCAGAACTGTGAGTCAAGTTTTCCGGATAATACACAGAGAAATGTATTCTTCGCGTATAGAACGCGTTGTAAAAGTGCACGCACGCTAACCTCTTTTAACAATGAAATTTTCTGTAACACGTTCTTATTTTTGTACGCAGATTGCGGAATACAACGGCGCGCATGTCAAATAAACACTTCCGCCCCGATATTAGCGTCTCCGTGGGGAGTCACTGAGCTTAACAGTGTAGGTATAGGAGTTTGAAATCTATGCTTATAATATCTTTGCTCTATGGCACCATATGCCTAAGGTCTATAGAGGTTTTTTCACGTGACGTCAGCGCGTTTCAGTTTGGCATACTGGCCGTCACTGCTCATGCGCAAAAGACTGCAGGATCTTAGTTACGATTGTTATACACTGGACGCCTGGCGGTCAAAATAGAGAGACGCGCGACGTCAGTGAAAAACCAGGCATCAGCGCGACATCCATGAGTCGCGCGTCTTTGTGATTGTAGGAGTACTGTCATTTAAGCGGACATTGCGTCACAGTTATATCTAAAGAGTCTGCATTGCCTATTGTAAACATTCTTATTATGGGGGTGTTCCGTGACAGCAGAGCAATTATATGCATGATGCACCATAGGCCTACCGCTGTAAAAGTTTTAAGTGTATTCTGGTTACTACAGATGAATAAAAAACATCCGATGTAAAAAAACAAATTATGTTGAACATTATTTTGGATGACAACATTGTGTAGGCCTATAGGGTTATTTCATAATTCATACTAGTCCCTACAATACCTTAAAATAGTTATTGTTCATTAATTGGGAAGGCTTTTATACTCACATCTGTTAAGATGGTCTTCTGACAATCAGAGAACTCAACCAGGGCGAGCGCACTCTTCAGGGTGTGATGATTTATCGAATTAGGCGCAATGTCACAGTTTTCTCCAGATAACAGTGCCCTTGCTACCGCATCAAATACGTGTATGGATAAAGCGATTCTTCCAACAATATCCACTTTCTCTGATCAAGGTGGAACTGTACCGTTTAGAAGAGCTTCGTTAATGTCATCAATGAAGGCTTTGTTTAAGTCGGTGTAAAGCTTTTGAGCTTCATTATCTAGCGTGTACATTTGTTCTTGTAAGTGAAGGTCAAAGATTGTCTCATACACGATTCCCACGTCAGAAATAGCCATGCCTTTCAAAGTTTGAATCGCAGCACTGGTTTCTTCCGGTGTCGGACGTAAGCACATTGGGGCAGTTAGAATGAATCTGTCAAAAAGGCCTTGTCCTTGCTCCATCACTGTCATGAGCTTCACCAGTGGCAGCATTTGGGAGGCACCAATGATACAAAAGGGATAATTTTCCTTAATAAATCTCCCAGGAGATGTAGCCAGTGTGACTGATGCCGATTCCCCACTAAAGAGTTCACACAGAACAGAAGAATCCCCCCCCTCCCCGTATGTATCAGAGTCCGGACGAACAACTTAATGAGATCCTCGCCAATTTCAGGGGAGATAATCGCCAATTGAGCGAATCCCTGGGATGAAGTTCGATTAAGATTCTACCGAGACATTACACGAACGGAGGGATTACGCGAGAAAGCGTGAACGGTTTCGGACCTCAGTTTTCAAAGATTGTCATGATGATGAACACAATCCAGTACAGGGAGGGCAACATATCAGGCTGTTCAAACGACTGTATATAGCTGAACGGGCGGGCACGTAATCCCTCCGTTCGTGTAATGTCTCGGTAGAATCTTAATCGAACTTCATCCCAGGGATTCGCTCAATTGGCGATTCTACCTCGCCATTCCACTACACTACGGTATTACGTGAGACTTGAAAGCTGTGTTCACAACATGACAAAAAACATTTAATTCCAGTTTCGTTAACTTTATTATCTCCTGGAACTAACAGCCCTTCTTGGGGCATAAGGAATCAAACATCTTTCTTGTATTCTTTCGTTTAATTGCTTCGTAGGAATCATAAAATATACACATAATGAGTTGTAATCAGCTCCTTTCCTTCAACAAGAGTATGATAAACAATGGCTCATGTTGGTGAGCCAACTCTAATACAACTAACTAGGGCTCATTGAGCCAACACAAAATTAACCTGCAATGGCTTTTGTTTGTAAGCCATCATATACTACATAAAAGTAAAAGCTTCCTTGCTGTTACTCAGATAAAATAGTTGCAGCAAAACTTAGAGGACTTTCTATTGGTTTGTTATAAAACTGGGCAAAGGTGTTTTCCGATGCCCATCCTGCTGTCTTAAGAATAATTTCGACTGGCACATTTTTTCTTTGGGCCGCAGATACTGCTGCAGACCTCGTGCTGTGCGCTGTGTACTTTCTTACATCGATTCCAGTAGTTTGCATAACTTCACGTAGCCACCGGCCCAATGTATCCCTAGAAGCAGGCCGATAAGGCTTTGCATACGTAATGAAAAGTTGTGTTATATCACCTCTAAGTGGCTTTGTCACTTCCACATAGTAAGTAAATGATAAACATCTAATTTTACATCATGTTTGTAAGCAGGTAAATCCACCTGCAACTGCTTGTCTCCTGGCCTCGTCTGCTTTAGTAGAGAAGGTATGGCAAATGATATTTTGGATTCTGTCACATACATATTCCTTAAATCAAGAGCTTGCAAAGTTTGCAGCCGCTGAGCTGTAATTAAGGCAACAAGCATAACCAACTTAAGAGTCAGGAGTTTAAGTGATAGTTCCGCAGTAGGATGTAGGGTCCTTAAGTATCCTAAAACAGTAGAAATATTCCAAGTTTCCTTATACTTGGGTTTTGGTGGCCTCAGTTCATGCACACCTTTCATAAAACGATTAACTAAAGGATGGCACCCCACAGAAGTATTGTTGCTACTGTCCAGCAACGCTGAAAGGGACGACCTGGCTGTATTAATTGTACTGTAGCTAAGGTCTTGCTTGAAAAGGTAAGTTAAATATTGTAACACCTGGTTCACAATTGGATGAAATGGATTAATTTCTCTTCCAGTGCAGAAGTGAACCCATTTTTCGTGGTAAGTCTGGTACTGTTTTTGGGTTGACTTTCTCCACGAAGCCATAAGGATGTTGGCAGTGTCATCTGGTATTTTCTGATCTCTGAATCTCTGCCTGAGATAAGGCATGCTAAGAGTTGTAGCTTTTGATGTAGAGGATGTACTTGATCTGGGACATCTGGTAGCCTCAGAACATTCTTTCCCTTTGGCAAGAGTCTTGGTGTATCTATGGTCATGGCAAAGACCTGCGTATACCATGTCTGTGTTGGCCACAAAGGTAGTACTATTATCCCTTTCGCTCCATCCAATTTTACCTTCTGCAGGACTCTAGAAATCAAGGCAAATGGAGGAAAAGCATAAAAGTAATATTCTTTCCAGTTGAAAGAAAATGCATCTATATGCAGGGCATCTTGGTGTGGTTTCCAAGACACAAAGGTGGCCAGCTGTTTATTAGCATAGGATGCAAACAAGTCTATTTGTGGCTCACCCCATAACATGCTAATTGCTTTAAAAATTTTGGGGCATAGCTGCCATTCAACATTATCCCTAAAAGTCCTGGATAATCTATCAATTTCCTCGTCCTGCCCCACGGTATGGTCTTGTTGAGCCTCTGAATGTACGGTTACTTTGACGGTAAGGGCCTCTAGTTTTGCCTCCAGTATGGGTAATGTATCGTTTGCTTAATCTATTGGCATTGGCGATATCTCGTATTTGTTGGGAAACATCATTCCCTAATAAGTAGGACGAGCTTGGCTCTGCTTTAGAGCAAATGGCTTTAAATTCCTGCTTGATTTCTGGTCTGGTGTGTTTACTGCAATGTTATTTGCACCCATTAACACAAGAGCATCGGTGATTTTAGACATCAAATTTTGCTAATCTTAGCTACATTTGCCACATATTATCTCATTTAAGAGAGTATTTAGTGCCACCATAGCTTTTATGTTGTTGTTTTGGATTTTTTGCAGTGATAAGTCCTTAGACTTGGTGGATACATGAAGGTTGTCCCAAGCTAGTTGGTTAACATGGGTTACTTGCAAGGAATCAATATTACCAGGCTTCTGGTACTTGACTAATTTCTCTTTTATGTTAGTTTGAGGCAATTTACGACTACACATGTTGTTCACCAATTTCGCTAGAGGTTCAGCGATATTGCAACCCGTTTTACTGTCATATTGTAGGTCTGAGGCAAGAGAATGTAAGATTGATACTTCCTCAGAACAACTTTCCTCAACTACTTTCACGTCAGGTTGAGGTTGAGGTGAACTTGCTGCATTAAGCAATTCTTGTATTTCCTCCTCATAGTCGAGGTCAATTACATCACCCTCATGCATAGATGTTTTACTAGAGGGGCTAAATTCTTCAGGCTGTGCCTGGTTTTGATCAAGTGTTTCACTATGGTTCATTTTTTGCATAATGATTTGCATCTGGTTTTGCATTTGCATCACCATATCTTTTAATTCACTATTGGAGGTACCAGGCCTCTTATTTTCTGCAACAGGGGATAAACTTTCTCCCTCAGCAGAAATGACTGATTCTTCAGCCATTGAGAAAAGATTATCCTCCTCCATCTTATTCGAGGAGTAACGTTAGCTTTGTTTCAAGATAAAGCAATGTTCCCTGTGGGATTTAACTTTTCAGTCCCCTGTGGGGTTATCTTTTAGAGCTTGTAGCTTTGTTGCAAGATACAGTACTGCAATGATCCCAGTGGGATTTAAAGTCCAGTCCCCTGTGGGGTTATGTTTCTGCAACTTTCACTTAGGCCTAGTCTATCACAGTTTATAATATTCTCTGTACAACACAGTACAGTTTACAGTATATCCTGATACCTTGAAAGCTAGGCTAGGCTAAAAAGGCTAGCCTAGTACTAAAGTTAATAAGTATTAAGTTACAGCACTATAATTAAATTATCTAGGCTAGGCTAGGCCTAGGCGCAAGTTCTAACGTTACCTGCGTATCTCCCTGTGGGACGTACAGGCAGTAAAATCTAACGTTATTACCTTAGGCCTTACGAATGGCCTACCAACAGTTGCAGATTTCTCGAAGGAGCTGAGTTCCAAACCAACACCAATGGTTAAAAGAAAAGAAGGGAGGCTCCTTTAGTTAGCCTAATGTCGTTACCTGGTGATGCTCGATTGTAGCTACAGTCAGTAGACTACAGGTCTGTACTAGGCTACATATGTACGTATAGACGAATCCGATCAGCGCTTGTGTTTAGTGACTGTAGGCAGCCATTAATGGGGTCCACCAGCCTTATATCGTCTTCATTTATTTTCTACATGAATTTCAAACCCACATATTCAGTGAAATTGAACGAATCAAGATACAATTTAATGTCCAACCATCCATCATACAGGTAAGCAAGGAAATTGAAAGATTAAAGGTGATAGACCCCAGGTATGGCCGACTGAAATCAGACCATCACTTGCTCTCCGGATTCGTCTATAGCTCGCCTAGCGCCTTCAGACAAAAAATATATTCACCTTCCAACTGTCCAATTGTGCATTCCTGTGGAAGCACTGTAATATACTTACCAACTGAAGTCACAAGCTCCAGCACTAAGTCCAATATTGAATATGGAGCTCGCGCAGAAGAGCTCCGTCACAATACGTGGTTACTCTTCGAAACCAAATCACACACTGAGGTCCGAAACCGTTCACGCTTTCTCACGTAATACCGTAGTGTAGTGGAATGGCGAGGTAGAATTATTCCGCCAGATGATGATGAGAGCGATTTCATCAAACCGGCTGAGGTTGTTTTCTCCAATAGAGTAAAATCTGCCTCACGGCTTGCTTTTAACTCACACAGGGGTTGCTTCACTCCGATCTTGAGAGCTTGCAACTTCCCGGTCGATGGTGGACCCACAAATATGGCATAAATGTTACTTTGTAGAGTTTGGTTCTCAGACACCTGTAATGTTGCTTTCTGTGACAGAACAAAACCAGTTCCAACAAGAATAGCTGTCATTAAGTATCCTACTGACGTACTCACCGAATTTGCAAGTGCATGAATGAAGTTTAGTCTTCGCGCGCAAAGCGCGTAGCGTATTACAATGTGCCTTAAAAGTTAGCACATAGAAAGAAGAAACGTTTGAAGTCCTTATGAACTTTAAAAGACTAAGCTAAGGTTAGATAAGTTTGCTACAACAGAGCTAGGTAGGCTTAGTCCGCAGTCTGCTGACCTAGTATGGGGATTCCCATACTTCAGGGAGCAAAGTGTACGTGAGAACTAGGCCTAGGTAGGCTACCCTAGGCTAGGTAGGCTATACGCTATTCCTCCTCTGTTTATACACATTAGCGACATCCCTTATGAATGCAAAAAATATGTCGTCACCTTTGTGGGCGTATCTGTACAAAAATTCTGCCAAATAAGAAGAATAGTGGTGCTTACGACGTCCATGAGTGGGAAGACTACACTTCATTTGCCGCCAGTGACCTTCGATTTTATTTGTGTGATCACCACTCTCGTTTACAAATTCCTTCGAATGATTCACAGTTTTGTGGTAATATCCATGTTTTGAAAGATTTACGTAAGCCTTCCAACAATCCGAAATGACAGTTGTTCCCGATGCAATCCACTTTCTAATAATTGGTAGTAAAGTAGCTTCGTCGCGTTTTTCCACAGCGACAATGAAAGATTTTCTTGACTCTTGTTCAGTTCCGCCGAACACCCACTGTCCTTCTACTTTATGTCCTATATTTACTTTTTCCAATTTTACTTTCATCAATCTGGACAATCTTGCCTTCCCCACCGATCTGACGTTGTTCCAAAGATATTACAATCATAGATTCCAAACTTAAAATGGCGCGTTGACTCCTCATGGAGGCCAATATATCGGGGCGGAAGTGCTGATCACTGTTCAGTCGTTTTGAAAACATACAGGCAAATGAATGTCTTACAAAAGTATTAATACTTGTTATTTTGGAATGTTGTTGCCTGAAGAAGTACTACGTTTCCATTAATTCCACTTAAGTAAGAATAACTTATTTCTTCAACCCCCGCATTCCACGTATTTATACTTGAACATGAACGCACAATGACTGGTTTTGCAAGTTCATGGAAATTCATTGGTCAGTTTCTATGGTATCTTCAAGTGACGCAGTTTTATATGCGCGTTCAATTCCTTACGCGCTCACAACGGAAAAGCAACTAACGCGTTTGTTTCCAGAGAACGCAGAATTGTGCGTCAAGCATTCCGGATAATACACAGAGAAATGTATTCTGCGCGTATAGAACGTGTTGTAAGAGTGCACCCGCGCTAACCTCTTTGAACAGTGGAATTTTCTGTAACGCGTTCTTATTTTTGTACGCAGATCGCGGAATAGAACGGCGCGCCTGTCAAATTTACACTTCCGCCCCGATATATGCGTGTCCATGAGGAGTCACTGAGCTTAACAGTGTAGGTATAGGAGTTTGGAATCTATGCTTATAATATCTTTGCGTTGTTCAGCGTTCATCATCACCACTTATCCCAGTCGACCACCGTGTTTGACGATATTCCTAGTTGTTTTTGTATGAAATTTTGTTCCATACCACATGTCCACCAATAGGTTAGTTTTAGTCCTCAGTAAAGGACTGTGGTCGTTCGCCTACAGCTCTCTATACACAGTATAGGGAGCAATTGGCGACCAGCCATACACGGGCCTTTACTGAGGACTAGGTTAGTTTCAGAGTCTCCTCAAGGTTAAATTACTCTTGGAGAACCAACTTTGCGATCGAATAGATTTTTCACAACTGTCTTTTTCCGTCGATCTGCTTCCTAGATTGCCATTTGAGACCATCTAAACGGTCAGATGTCGTAACGAGTGTCATGTCATCGTTGCATCCTGGGCATATCATGGACATTTTGCTATTAGTCCATGCTCTTGACAAAAGTGAAGGGTAGATTGTCGCGACCACAAGATATCTTTGCAAAGCGTGTCGTACGTCAAGAAAGATGTTCCAGCTCCTAAATTTATCTTCCGGTTGTAAGACGACACAATGTCCTCAGTTTGTGTCCCTGTCGTCGTGGTTTTGTTCCCATGCTGAACTCCTTTGTGGCAAAATCTTTTTGGTTTTGGAAGACTCATTTTTTGAAGAGTGAACACAGTTGTGAGTGTACATGGTTCTAGTAGTATCCCAATTTTGAAAATGACATTGAGCGATAATCTGAACGCCGCGCTGGAAACGGCAAAAACACGAAACAACACATTGCACATTGGCGTTCCGACTTTTAATTGTGACGTGAAAAGACGCACCGTGGCGTCGATGCAATACCACACCTTTTGGCGTGCCATAGATGTATATTTGAACATTCACACGCACTGCAATGTTAAAGCGCTCAGCTAGCTACAGGAAGGTTTTACGCGTACAAAACTCAACTAACGCAACCACGTTCTTGAGGATAACAAACACGCGCAGTCGACTCCGTAGCCAGCAACGAAGATACAGTTACCAGTGACGTGGTATTCTATAGTTAAGCCTAACTTCACTGCCCTTTTTATTCCAACCAGAGTCCTTCTTCAGTTCCCCATAGACTCCCCCCATTTTGTTCTTGGACCTTGCCTCCCTGGTTCTTTATTTCGGTTTCCCATTCCTACAATTGCTTATCCAATTACTCTCCCAGTTTTTTTTTTCTCTCTTAAATTAACCCGTTAGACTCAATTAAATTTTTTGTAATGGCCACAGAAATAACCTCTCTTTTTTGGCTGAAGAGGCTGTCCTGAGCAGCCCGAACAGCACACCCATCAAACAGTGTCCTTGCATTTGGGTCGTCGAGTGGCAGAGTGGTCTTTACCAGCTGCTGTGCACCAATGTGTTTCACATGTGCGTGGGTTCGAATCCCGCTTGATAACGTGGGTTTTTCTCCGGGTACTCCGGCTTTTCTCCCACTTGGCATTGGCTTACCTCTAAAATCGGTTGCCCAGCCGACGAAGTCGGTTGCGCGCCGGACTGAAGCGCCCCCGGATGGACCAGTTAACTAGAGACCTTGCATTTTGCTTCCTTGCATCAGTCCTGAAGAAGTCAGAGCCACTTCTGACGAAAGCTTGACTATTTCAAGACCTTCGACTTCGTAGTCGTTGAAATCATCTTACTAGTATGGATTCCCGTCGTGAAAGCCTTTCTACTTACTACGCTAAGTAGTTGGCTTACTGTGTTGTGTGATCTGCAAAAAACACGCAGTGCAGTCAGTGACATAATTACTAGGGATGTACCGGATCTGGAATTTTAAGATCCGGCCGGACCGGATTTTACCGGACAGTACGAACTATCCGGCCGGACCGGATTCTTTCATTGGGAATCTTGTAACTGAAATCAGGGTCCAAGTAAAACAGAAGTAGGCCTACCAATGGTACATAATGGCAAAGGGGTCGGGCTTAGAGATCACCCATTAGGCTTTACTTTATAAGCAATTGCAATATATATGTATTAAGAGTAAATTTTAATGATCAATACACATACCTCCTCTACAAATACTGGAATGGTACAGAACCTCTCCTTTATGGCTTCATGTGTTGGTGGGGGTGGGGGCACACATACGATGGGGGGCTGCAATAATTTTACAGGGTATTACTAGTCTAGCCTATAGCTATACCCTTTGGCTAATTGAACTAAACATTTTGGGTGAAATTTTCTTTAACTTATATTGTGAGACTGAGTTGTTGGTTATAAAGGAATTGTAATTGGCAGTTTACAAAACAGGAAATGGGCCAGACATTAACAATAGCATGCCCTGCTAAGGCTGCTATTGTTTAAGTTACTCCTATTCAGAACTCTAATGTCAATCCTTTTGTGTAACCAAGACCAGCTGTCATACAGCATGAGTGATATTGACCATACTGTATGTCCTACCTTGAACTAAGTTACAGTATTTGATTATCAAGTGTTGGCTATCATTTAGTAACTGGTTGTAGCTTAATGTGGCCTCTCTGGAGTCACAATAGTTCAGACTTTCATGACACTTAACTTTGGAAAATGGCTTCTTTCATTTGGAAATATTTTTTTGTCAAGGATCAGGCTGATGAAGTTGCTGAGTGTTTATTATGTAAAAAGGGGATAAGAAGAGGACCAGCAGGAAGTCAAGCCAAGAATTTCAGTACCACTCCATTACATACATAGGCATCTTCTGTACCAAACCTATTTTCATCATGCATGATATTATTTAAATGTACTTGTAGAGCCTTTTACTAATGATTCACAAAAAAATCCGGTTCCGGCCGGATTTTTAAAAATGTCCGGCCGGAACCGGATAATTTTTCATTATCCGGCCGGATAGTCCGGCCGGACCGGATATCCGGTACACCCCTAATAATTACCTTCATAGCAGGTGTCGAATATGTACCTCTTTTTGACGTACATACTTTGCGAGTGCAGTCAGTCTGGGTTCCGGAGCAATACACGTCCGCCGGGAGGGCAATCAGTGACAAAGCTGGATGGTTGATTAGGGAGCTGTTACGGTTCCCTGTAACAGCTCCCTGGTTTGAAATGCTCTTCTCTTTCAAAACGGGGGGACGTATATAAGTAGGATGGGCCAAAATAGGGACGTCGTATTAAGCCAGCCGTACACTTCACGACTTTGCACACCTAAACTCGATCGTCCTATCTCCAACAGTCGTATAGTGTGCATGAGTTAATGACTGCGACTGGAAGTTTTAGGACCAGTTTTAAGTCGCGCCGACTTCAGTCGGGAAGAACGAACATGTTGGTTCTTCCTGACTGAAGTCGGCGCGACGTAAAACTGATCTTAAAGCTACCAATCGCAGTCTTAATATCTTGTACACCCCATGACTGTTGGCGACCCGACGATCGAGCTGGGTTGAGGTGTGCTAAGTCTTGTAGTGTACGGCTAGCTTTATGAATATTAAGCGGTTCTCAAAGGTGTCCAGTTTATGCGTTCCCGTACTGGGATACCACAACTGGTAAAAATCCTCACACTTACGAATACAGATAAAATTTCAACAAGCATGTGGTCACACAGTGACCCACACCATGATCAAAAGACAAGTGAAATTCAACTATTATATTATAAATCCGCACTTAGTCCTGAAAATAACGTTATGTTCCAAACCGTACGTACCAGCGCTTTGGGATTTTTCCCATGTTCTTGGAAACTGGACAAACGATCTTGCCAAGTGATCTATTATATTCAAGAGCATTCAAAGACTTCTTTGCATTTCTCACTTCATGGGCTCAGTTCTAAATTCTGCATCCTCTACTTATCACTTTTTGGCTTTTTTTTTGGAAAAGTTCCATAGGACTCAGTTCTAAATTCTGCATCCTTTACTTATCACTTTTTGGCTTCTTTTTTTTTTGAAAAAGTTCCATAGAGCTCAGTTCTAAATTCTGCATCCCCTTTTTGGCTCCTTTTTTGTAGAAAAGTTCCATACGGGAGAAAATAACATCCAATATTTATTGACGTGGCTTACTTTAATCCATAGTTACACGGTCACATCGTAGCCTACAATCCTGGACAAAATTATCTGGGACAAATCCCCGCGCCCCATCTCAATGTTGGTTTTGAAGATGAATTAAAGTTGAGCGCTGAAGAAAAGAGCGCGCTTTTCGTTTCTTCTCAACATTGAACGAGGGGTGGAGGGGAAGGTCCGGAAATGTCCCAATAATTTTGTCCAGGATTGTCTGAACGCCTGTACAAAGGTATAGGTACAGCGGAATACGACAGAGAACAGTATGCTTATCATAATAATGGTTAAAGTTCCAAGCGCTCTGTTCAGACAAAGGCAGTTGGATGGGGGAGGGGGAGAATGGAAGGTACCACTGAATTATTATGAACAATTAACGAACGTATTAATTGAATCTCAATGTAAATGTAGGAAACACCGGGGTTATTTGAGTTGTTTAAGTTTACGAAAGGGTCAAAAACGAGGAAATTACTGAATTTATCGAGAATATAACCACTTCCTCGTGTGGCTATCAAAATTTGGTTTTCACTTGGGCAGGGAGGGGCATAAAATGCTGTGGAGACATTTTTGTCCAGGATTGTAGGTCTTTGTATGTTACAGAACGCAGTTTGAAGATTCTTTGACCTTGGGAATTTTGGTGCATGATCTTGGGAATTTTTCAAAAACCCCTTTTGCATCGTTTACTGTACTACTAATCTGCTGTGTCGCAACTACACAATATGTAGTGTGTGCCTATCGAGGTTGCTTTGAGAGCATAACAATGACGACAACAAAATCCTCGTGTCCAAGGACCAGCCACGATGGTAGATTGGGAGTCGTTTAAAACCCAGTGAATGTCAGGAACATCGATCAAGGCCCTGACCACCCTCTAGATTAGTGGTTCCCAACGGGGGAGTTATCGCCCTCTTGAGGGCATTCTTGCAACTGATGGGGGCGATGAGCTCTAAGGGGGCGGCAGGGGGCGTTTTGAAAAAATGAGATACTAAGTTTAAACCGGGCCTCACAAGATTCCAAGAGGTTTCTCTTAGCTGAGCTCTCAAATTCCTTCCCTGAAAAAGGAGATAAATGACGTCAACAAGTCGAATAAGTCTAACATTCACTCCTCAGGTGCACTAAAAAGTTTGTGAATTATCTCATTATTGCTAGATTTCACGAAATCGCATTTAAGAGTGATTAATTTCAAAATTTTCTCGGTGAGGACCCTCATATTCCCATTAGTGACATCCTGGTGAAAGCGGTGAGCGAAGGGCCACGGCTAAAAATTGTCTCGCCACTTCTAGCTACCTTGAATGTAGGTTTTCCTCTATATTTTAGAGGTTACAAAATTAATCTTATTGGTCCAACTCCCATTGTCATAGCTTATTCCATTGCTGAGATATTAAATGTTAAAATTTATTCACATAAATCCAAACAGTTCATTGCGCAATAATTTTTGACATTCTTGTTGTACAACTCACATTAAATGCTTTGTTTTCTTTTAAAATTAAAAATGTTTATATGACCTTGACCGCTTCCTGTTTTCTTGCATGACATGCTGTACAGAGAGGGCTTATATAGTCAAGTCACCCCAAAGCAGTAAGAACGCGATCACATTTTGGCACAAGGTGCGGTGGCTTTCAGAAAAACAAAGAAATACAAAGATTGTAATTTGAGTAGTACAACAATGACATCACAAATTATTGCGCAATCTACCTTTTTAAATCGAGTGAATAAACTTCAACATTTTATATCTCAGCTTAAGAAAGTCCTGTGAAGATGGAAATTGGACCATTGGAATTCAGTTTTCATGCTCTGTAATATATATTTTTGAATTTTCAGACTTTAGGTACACTTTAAGGTTATTAAATATTAGGTAATCGGAAGACAGTCAAAATTGACTTACAGTGCCTCATTCTTGTGTCGACATTTCGGTAATACTCAGAGCTTCCGGGGGCTTCTCCGCGGTCCCCCATTGAGACATTGCCCAGAACCCCAATAGGAGCCCTTGTGGGAACTGTCCACACTTCGGTGGGCCTTTGGCATCTGTGAAATTCAAAATGTTTCTCCGTCCCTAACCCCAACTTTGTGAATCACCATCACAAAAGAGAGTCAGCTTTTTGAATCCTGCACTGTTGTTTTGCTTCCCTATGTCGGGCCCGTACTTAAAAACAATGTATGAATATGCCTCCCCTTTATTTCATCACGTAATTGTACTACAAATGTCATTTCATTCATGGCATCAGCACGCTATAGACGGGGGGGGGGGGCGTTTGGCCAACCCCATAAGGGGAAAGGGGGCGGTGAGCTGAAAAACATTGGGAACCACTGATTAAGGATTTTGAAACGGGGGCAACTGCTTCCTCCCCCCCCCCCCCCACAGCAGGCTACGACCCTGTTTTATAAAATGAGCAAAGGCGGATAGTTTGTAGTACACAAGCCCAATGACAATGTCTTAGCTTTTCAATAGCACTTTTTTAGGGAACGTCATTGAATTAAATCTAATTAATTGAATTAAGTCTAATCAACTGTATTAGCTTGTGGAGTTGACTTTGTAAAAAATGTTCTTAAGAATGGATACAATATCCTTTGTTTCTATTGTTCTTCGTTTTTCTAGAATCTGAAACAATGGAAAATAATCATCCCAAGACTTTCTTCGAGAAGGCAGAAGGATTTCTGGTGGTAAGATTACCCCCTTTTTTAGTTTTTCTTTTCTTAACTGTTGGTCATAACTACATATTTTAGGTTTGATTACTGTAATATTTAAAACTGGCATGCATGTCTCATGTTTGTGTAATATTCTTTGCTATTGCTGAGTCTTCCTTGTTTTATATGTAGTTTTTGTGCAACAGCTATTATTACATCCAGCAGGAGGGAACAAATGAAATTAAAAATCTGATGGACAAATTGCCTTACTTAACAACAATTTGTTTTGTGTAGTTGTAGGTGCTGTTGTATTAAGTTCTTCCTTTCAAAAATTAAAGCCACATCCCAGAGTAAAACGATCAGAACAGTTCATGTTGATTTTGTCTTTGCTTACTTTTTTTTCTGTTTTTTTTTTTCTGCCAGTTATACATGAATACATGAATTACTGCTGGGCTAGATTGTTGATTAGACTTTACTATGTAAGTGCTCATACAACATGTTGGTGAGTTAAGGTCGGCATTTAAAGTGATCTAGGCCCATTTGGAAGACTTCCTTTCAGGCATCCGAAACTATTCTCCTGATGTTCTGTTTATGAGTAATTATTAGGTCATAACCAATTACAGATTTGGGGAGCTTTTTGTGGTTATGTCAATTGAAAATGATGTTGAGGCTTAATCAAAACACTTGAAATTCTTTGCACAACAGTGCGTTGATACCCAAGCTCAAGTGGGATGCCCATAATGAATATGCCTCCTACTCAACAAGAAAACATGGTGCATTTCTGTTTCAAAACTGTCTGTGTAACATAGAGCTTCATGAACGAAATGATACATAAACAGGGATGGGAGATGCGCAGGCCATGATCAAAAGGGAGGGGGATGAAGGATGAAGTTAATCCATGACCACTAGGGGTTAGGACTAGTTCTCGAAAAGGAGTTATTTAATAAATTAAGGTGAGGGCAGGAGAAAATCTTTTCATTCCATTTTTTAAGAACAATGAGGAGCTTGGCTTGAGCACAATTCCGGCAAGTCACAAAACCGAAAGGGAAATGTACAGCAGTTGTTCCCAACGGGAGCGTTATCGCCCCTGGGGGTTTTTTCTCAACTGATCTAGGCGATGAGCCTAAGGGGGAGGCAGGGAGCGCTTTGAAAAAATGAGATACTAAGTTTAAACCGGACCTCACAAGATTCCAAGAGGTTTCTCTTAGCTGAGCTCTCAAATTCCTTCCCTGAAAAAGGAGATAAATGACGTCAACAAGTCGAATAGGTCTAACATTCATTCCTCAGGTGCACTAAAAAGTTTGTGAATTATCTTTATTGCTAGAACTCACGAAATCGCATTTAACAGTGATTAATTTCAAAATTTTCTCGGTGAGGACCCTCATATTCCCATTAGTGACATCCTGGTGAAAGCGGTGAGCGAAGGGCCACGGCTAAAAATTGTCTCGCCACTTCTAGCTACCTTGAATGTAGGTTTTCTGTGCTGTCCATCAACATGACACACTGACAGAAGTGAGAATTGCAGATAACTGTAACATAATCATTTTTGCAATGTACTATGAAGTAAAACACAAGTAAAACGTTAAAATGCTTTTAAAAATGCAGTCTTCCGGTTTGCAATTTCGGTTTTCTCTTTATTTTTGTCCGTAGGACAGCTTGAGAAACATAAGTCTTTTAAAGCCCCATGCGACCCCTACCTTCCTTCTTCCTCCTACCCACAGGAAAAGCTCCCTGCAGCTTCAAAAGGAACCTTTGTTAGTAGCTCTATTGGTGATGTCTGTAATTTTTAGTGAACATTTAAGGTTATTAAATATTAGGTAATCGGAAGACAGTCAAAACTGACTTACAGTGCCTCATTCTTGTGTCGACACTTCGGTAATACCCAGAGCTTCCGGGGGCTTCTTCGCGGTCCCCCATTGAGACATTGCCCAGAACCCCAATAGGAGCCCTTGTGGGAACTGTCCACACTTCGGTGGGCCTTTGGCATCTGTGAAATTCAAAATGTTTCTCCGTCCCTGACCCATAGAGCAGGTGGACTCCTCGAAAAAGTTGTGATAGCATGGGGACTCGGCCGTCATTTTAAAAAGGGGCAAAAGTCGCTCTTACGCCGTTGAACTTACATTGAAACACGTACAAATTACACCACTTTTCCGTGTTCAGAAACATGCCAAAATCTTTCTTGTAAGTTATCTACATGAACCACAGACAAGGAGGTAGTAGCATCTGACTTGAGTTGTAAGATTCTTGTAGTAATTTTGTATTTTCGTCACAATGAAGTTAAAACTAAACACGTTTTTCTTCACTGAATTTGCACATTGGTAGTCACATGAACCAGTAATTGTACAAACTTTGTGCAGGGAGCTTTTTCGCGACAGGTCAACGTTAATCTCCTCCATTACTCAGTAAATGACCAAATCGATTGCAGGAGCTTAAGCGTCCAGGCTAGCCCAAATCATATGAGCATCAATTTTTATTTTTAAAGGTTGGCCTAGGTCTAGTACTGACTTGATGCAGTAAGGTTTTGGCTTAATATAACTAAAAAACATTGGCTGCAGGTGTCATTCTTGTTTTGTTTTGTACTGAGTACTACACAGTGACACGCACCATACTAGGCCTATACTGGGGGTTGCATTGAGTTTTGTGTCAGGGTCAGTGGTAAGGATACTTGTTATATTAGGATGGCCGGAGACAGCTGCAGGTGAAAGGCTAATGGTGAGATAGTTTCAAGAATTAGAAGGATTTACAACACGACTCAAACATCTGTGGTATATAAGAGCTGTGTACAGCTGAAGGTATTTTGGGATAGGGCCTACATAGATGAGGTGCTGAGGTCATCCTAGCCACTATCCTGTTGTGTACTGTAGTACCCAGTCATATTCCAGATGACTAGACTACTACCCTTGCTGGTAGTGCTGAGCTTTGCATAATGTTACATAGCCAAGGCGTATACGAAAATAACTTTCCATTTATTAGGCTAGGTTAGTCTAGATTAGAATTTTTTTAACCATTGCTAGTAAGTAAACAAAATATAGCAACCAGACCGTAATATTTGCCATAGCCATAACTAGAGGCACAGTTGTTACATTTTAAAAGGGATTTGATGACATTCTTGCTCCTCATAAGGATGCTCAATTCTGGATTTTGATAGGATTCCCCTAAAAAGGTAGGGATCCTTTGTGCTTGATTTTTCATGATGAGTCTGGTTACAGTATATCATAGCAGTTTAATTGCTTTGCCTGAGCAGTCATGGCTGTTTATGCATTTTATTTGTTTTAACAGCGATACACCCAAGAGACCATATTGGTGCTAGCTGCTGAGCATGAAATCTTTCCTTATGCCGCAGTGTCTATACTTTGCCGCCAGTTGTTGAGTTATCCACCACATTAGCACAAAAAACAAAGAGTGACCACCATCAAAGTCCAGACTCACTTCAGCTACAAACTTTCATCAGACTGTCAATCTTCAAGTAGTTGATCATAAAACTGCAATATTTTGAAAGAACATGATTATTGCATCACCAACTGTACCTTGGCGAATATTGCAAATTCAAAAAGCCAAAGCACCTGTAACTGTTGGGAGCAATAACTGCCAGTCGCTTTTAAGGACTGCATAATTATCACCAGGCGCGGCGCCACGGGGGGGGGGGCAGGGCAGGCATTTGCCCCCCTATGGTTTTTCAACCCAAAAAATAAAATCGTCTAAAAAACGTTTTAAGACACATAATTTTGTAGGGGTGGGGTGAGGTGTCTGTCAGCCATCTATCACAATATAAGTTAAATTGTTCGTTACAAAATACCTGAAACTTGCAATCCCCGCACGGATAACGTTTTCTGTTTTCTCCATTGTTTACGTGAATGCAGGTTAAGTATTACACAAACACTAAGGCCATTATACATAACGCGCAAACAAAAAGGGCACAGGAACCGAGAGTAAAGCTAAAACAATACAGTAGTATACCCTAAAGCCAAGTTATTGTGAGACCTTACACATATGGTGTCACAGAGCAAAAACTTTTCCCTCTCTTGGAGAAAAGGTGCGTATCATTGCAAGTTACACCAAAAAATACAGACAGCTAATTTGTGCATCAGGGGATACGCCTGATCCATGAATCTCTGTCTAACCAAAACCCCAACCCTACCCGTAACTCGGAATATATTTTCGTCCGGGGAAATCTTCGGTCTTTAGCGAACCTTCGACCAAGTGAACCTGTCGTCTGTTGGTATTCCCCCCTGTCCGGATTATGTAATGTTTGGCAATCTCAAACATTTACTGTCTCTCCATTCCCAGCATGTGACCATTTAAAATTTAGAACGTGAACATATATACTGGGGGTATCATGAGTCAATCACTTAACGAACATTTTGATAATAAAAATATAAAAAAACATTTAATAAAATGAATTAAACTTTAAAGTAACATTATATGTCTCCCTTATTGCATACGCGTAGGAAGCGGGGGGGGGGGGGGGCTGGGAGCTAAAGCCCCAGTCAAAAATCTGGGGGCAGAAGCATACTTCCCCTCCCCTTAGACCCCTCCCCAGAAAAGCATCTTTCCTCCAAGCAAAAATTAAAATTCAATAAATCATGAACACTTTCTTACATATATGATCAGTTCAAAAATATACCAAAGATATCGCTATTTTGCATCCAAGCAATCTTAAATTATAAAAAATTTCTCAAAGGGGAGGGGACACCCCTCTCCAGAAAAGCATCTTTCCCAAAACAAAAATTAAAATTACTAAGTTATAAACTTTCCAGCCATATATGATCAGTTCAAAATATGTACCAAAAACTTCATCATTTTGCATCTGAGCAACCTTAAATTAACAAAAAATTCCCCCTCCCCTTAGACCCCTCCCCCAGGACGGCGATCACTCATCTCACGCTTTGCCTCCCTATCGAAATACCCTGGCGCCGCCCCTGATTATCACTACTAGTAATAGCGATGCCTTCCTGCCAAGATTGGAAAACTACCCTGGGACGGGGATGCATGGGGAAATGGGGGAAGTATAAAGTGGCAACAGGTCTTTCCCTGGGGGTAAGGGGATAGCTGCTGTACAGTAGCTGTTGCTTTCAGTGTTTGAAGGTGCAGCATCAGCATTGTCAACATAGAAGAGACATTCTTGGTTATTGTACATATTGTGTTTCACTTTTTGTTACTTGTTTTGTACTTTACAATTACTGTACTAGTAATTTTGATAAGCATTAATTTTGCCATATTTTCTCCATGGAGAAATTTCACATGCAAGAACTTACAATAACTAAGTTGCAAAATGATGGCACAGTGATTATGTGCATTTGGGATATGAACTGCTATGATAAATTCTGACATTCTTTCCAAAAAGAATTAAAGAAATGGTATCTTCACTGGGCCTCCTTTCCATAGTTTCCTTTCACTGTAGCCTGTAGGTAATATCAAAACTCATTTAATCTAAATAGGCCTATGCTGATTTGCAATTGTTGAGCACTGAAATCCTTAAGATGTCCAGTATCCTTTGTTAGTATTAATAGAAGCAAAAATAAAGTAATGAAAGTTATAGTAGATACTTTCTTGTTAATATTTCCAGAGTCACGGTGACAGTTCTACCAGTCTGACGCTGTTCATAAGTAAAGTATAGGCTGAAGTATAAAGCTATCATTTTCACTTTTTCCACACCTCAATCAATATCCAGCTGTAAGAGATCAGCTCATTTAATCAATATTTCATCTTCAGATCCCATACTGTTACCAGGCCTAGGCCTACAGCAAATCATTTTCCAGAGCTGTGCTGGTCAGAAGTCCCTAATTGCCCTAATATTCCTGAAATCCTAATAAAAAAATTAGAGAAAACCTCTACAAATCCGACAGTTTTTTGGTACATAGAATAATGTATGGATATACCTTGAGGCTTTCTTCTTTGCATCCAATTGCAATCTTTACTGACCAGGTACAAGCAAAGCATGAGAAAATTTTTAGAACAATCCATACAAAAATTAATCAGGGGACGAGTTAATTTCCGCACCGAGTTGACATTGGTGTCGAGTTGTCGAAGTGGTCGACATCTCTCATTTAGACGCCGAGTTGTCTCAGGTTCAGCATATCACATGTGCCGAAATGTCCGAGCCTAAATTGGACCTGAGAGATCACCATAGGCCGAGTATGTCTTACGGGGGCGAGTTGACCATTTCATAATATACGTGTGCGTTACTTGAACTTTCGCTCTTTGTTACAGATGGAAACAGGATTTAACCCTTTTTGGACAATTCGTGTTGACATATGAAGTTAGAAATAATCTTCTTTAATAATTTTCAAGGATCGGGACATTTTCTGTTACTTAAATCACATTTTACTAGGGAAAAACGCCATGGGATTTAGCCGAATCATTAACCGTCATACAGTTTGTACACACGTACTCGCACGCGGCGTGACTTCTTGCCCCTTTTTAAAATGGCGGACGCGTCCCCATACAATCACAGCGGATTTACGTACGCGGTATTGGGAGTCCGCCCTCTAGTTCCTATAGCGTGCTCTATGCCCTAACCCCAACTTTGTGATTCACCATCACAAAAGAGAGTCTGCTTTTTGAATCCCACACTATTGTTTTGCTTCCCTATGTCGGACCCGTACGTAAATACAATGTACGGATATGCCTCCCTTTATTTTACCACGTGTTTTTATTACAATTGCCGTTTTATTCACGGCAACAGTATGCTATGGGGGGGGGGGGGACGCTTGCTCAACGCCATTTTGTGAAAGGGGGCGGTGAGCTGGAAAAGGCTGGGAACCACTGCTCTAGATGATTTACGGTCGTTTCACTCCACTACCAGTTCGCCCCCAACAGGCATTTCGTCCCCATGTGCATGTTGACCAGTTCGCCCCTAAAGACCTAACGTTACCCTTCCACTTTGCAACCTTTTCACCAATTGTACCTTCTGCAGAACTTACATTTCCTTTTGAGTGTCCAGAATAACAACAATCCACCACTTGTACCGAGCACTACAATGAAATGTATTTGCAAGCAAATACAGTTGTTCTAGTTTTCTTTTAGGCTGGGTGTAATTAGAGAGGGCGTGCTGTTCAAGGTCCCCCCCCCCCCCTTTGAGAATTTTTTACCCTTAGTAAGGTTGCTTGGTTACAAAATGGTAGTATGTTTGACAAAGCTTTGAAGTGAGTATATTTTTTAGAACTCCTTATTATTGAGGGTTTGTTGGCGTGGCAGGGCACGGTGCAATATGCCACAGCCAAAGACTTGGCGGGACCGTTGCCCCTCTTAGTGCGCTACTTGGAAGGCCACCACCGGTTGTTGCGTAGCATAGGCCTATACAGTACGTAGGTTCTATTTTTCGTTCAAAGTGCCTCTCAGATTGGCGAAAATGACACTTTCTAGACCTGCAAAGTTGCATCTAAATATTGTTACATCTAAATATTTACAATTGCGTCTAAATATATATATAGAAAATACGAATTCAAGAAAAAAGTTAAACTTTGAAAGCATATTCAGTAAAATCACTTTGCAGTGAAAAAGAGGACACAGCATTGTACAAGCTCATTAATTTTAGCAAGGCAGTCACAGGCTTTTTCATAAAAGCATGCTGTTGCACCCCATGAGAAACAATACTTAAGATCAGTATGGACGTTGTGGCATCATGCACGAGGATGGAGATTCATTCCTCAGTGTGAGTTACCCTCATAAGAGCCCATACGCCGCAGGGGTCCGGGGACATCTCCGAGAAAATTTTAGAGAAAAAGCAACTTTTTATGCGATTTCCCAGGTTAAGGGGGTCTTAAAAACGTAACGAGGACATGGAGTTTCTATTATTTTCACTATTTTTTAAGAAGGATATTTTTCAATTAGGACAGTGGTTTCCAAAGGTGGCGTCATCTCCTCCTGAGGGCATTTTTGCAACTGATGGGGGCGATAAGCTCTAAGGGGGCGGCAGGGGGAGCGTTTTGAAAAAAATGAGATACTAAGTTTAAACCGGACCTCACAAGATTCCAAAAGGTTTCCCTTAGCTGAGCTCTCAAATTTGTTCCCTGAAAAAGGAGATAAATGACGTCAACAAGTCGAATAGGTCTAACATTCATTCCTCAGGTGCACTAAAAAGTTTGTGAATTATCTTTATTGCTAGAACTCACGAAATCGCATTTAACAGTGATTAATTTCAAAATTTTCTCGGTGAGGACCCTCATATTCCCATTAGTGACATCCTGGTGAAAGCGGTGAGCGAAGGGCCACGGCTAAGAATTGTCCCGCCAGTTCTAGCTACCTTGAATGTAGGTTTTCTGTGCTGTCCATCAACATGACACACTGACAGAAGTGAGAATTGCAGATAACTGTAACATATTAGATAACTTTGGCAATATACTATGAAGTAAAACACAAGTAAAACGTTAAAATGTTTTTAAAAATGCAGTCTTCCGGTTTGCCAATTTCGGTTTTCTCTTTATTTTTGTCCGTAGGACAGCTTGAGAAACATAAGTCTTTTAAAGCCCCATGCGACCCCTACCTTCCTTCTTCCTCCTACCCTCAGGAAAAGCTCATGTGGCATCAAAAGGAACCTCGTTAGTAGCTCTATTGGTGTTTTCTGTAATTTTTAGTGAACATTTAAGGTTATTAAATATTAGGTAATCGGAAGACAGTCAAAACTGACTTACAGTGCCTCATTCTTGTGTCGACATTTCGGTAATACCCAGAGCTTCCGGGGCTTCTCCCCGGTCCCCCACTGAGACATTGCTCCTGAACCCCATTAGGAGCCCTTGTGGGAACTGTCCACACCGTTCGGTGGGCCTTTCGAATCTGTGAAATTCAAAATGTTTCTCCGTCCCTAATCCCAACTTTGTAATTCACCATCACAAAAGAGAGTCAGCTTTTTGAATCCCGCACTGTTGTTTTGCTTCCCTATGTCGGACCCGTACTTAACAACAGTGTATGGATATGCCTCCCCTTTATTTCACCACGTGTTTGTACTACAATTGTTTCATTCATGGCAACAGTATGCTATAGACAGGGGGGGGGGCGTTTGCCCAACGCCATTCGGTGAAAGGGGGCGGTGAGCTGAAAAAGATTGGGAACCACTGATTAAAGTGGCTATGCCACGTGTAAATTAATGGTTTAAACCCTTTGGTATCTTTAGGAATACGTTTTCTACAACGAAAATCAACCATTCAGTTTGTTTACAACTTGTTTTTCCGCTCGAAAATTGAGAAAAAATACACCCTCTTCCAGCCTTGAAAAGTTAGTCTCTCCGAAAATTTTCAAAATCTTGTTACGTCATGTGACGTCACTTTAGGAACTGATCGTTGTTTGCCGTGGTAGCCTTCGGAAATTTGATACAGTGTTTGCATTCCATTGTACCGGTTACCAAGGTCGATACAATGTAAAACCTGCGTGAAAAGTTGTAAATTTTGGAATTGTTATCCCTTTTCTCGTGCTTACCAGTTGTTTTAGTCAATTAAATGCATTTCACGCAGGTTTTTCTTCTTGGTATCATGATAAGCTGCCGCGTACAAACATTCACAACGCAACAGCATAGGTACAGCATGGAAGTACTTCCAGTACACAACATACCTGATACTACACAATGTATCACCAGCACTGTTTCATAGTAGGTACCATGTGAAATCAAATTTAATACTTTCTTTGGAATGGCGGATCTGAGCCAGGAAGTTGCCCTCTAATGGCAACTCCCTGATCGGACTGTGGGTAAAGTGAGTTTTCTTGGATTTGAAATCAGAAAGGCGAAGGCGATACTGAACAAGACGTCAGTGGTGCAGATGGGGTGAGTAATTCGTTACGGCGCATAGGACCGTATCGATTTGAGACAGTAAGGTAAGGTAAAAGTACAACACCACAACAATTCGAGCATGAGAAGCATTTGGAGCAACTGAAAGGGACTTTAGCTTGGAAAGTTTTATGTAGGCAGTCAAAATATGAACTTTAGGTTGTTTTCGTGCAAGTGTCAGTGGAAATCGTGGAACTAGCCTATGATCGAGTGTGCACAGTATTTCGCTGGCTGCTGCCAGTCCACACACTGTACGTATTACTGCAGACCGAACCGAACAGTACACTGCCGAGTTTTTTCGTCATTCGGTTATGAATCAAGAGTATTAATAATTATTAGTAATAGCCTACTGCAGCCCCAGAATATAACAGACCGACACCACTCTCCAAACAGGCAGAATAAAGTTCAAATTCAAGACATGCCGCGAATTACAATCAATACTATCTCTTACGTATGTATAGGCTATGCTGTACGCCAGGTTCGGTATACGGAGGCTGGTGTTCCTAAAATGACGTCATTATTGTGTTGGCTTGAAATCTCATTTTCAACAGTCTATTTTTTGGTGCAATTTTTTGAAACATTAATTTCTTTTTAATGCTCAAGTCTATAAGGGTGATGAAAACAGTTTTAAAAAGAGCTTTTCGTGTACTTTAGGCTAAATTAGTCTCCCATTACTCCAATTTACGTGTCATGGCCACTTTAAGGATTTTGAAACGGGGGCAACTGCTTCCTTCCCCCCCCCCCCGCAGGCTACGGCCCTGTTTTATAAAAAAAAAATGAGCAAAGGCGGATAGTTTGTAGTATACACAAGCCCTAGAAAATGTCTTAGCTTTTAAATAGCACTTTTTTAGGGAACGTCATTGAATTAAATCTAATTAATTGAATTAAGTCTAATCAATTATATTAGCTTCAATAGCTTGTGGAGTTAACTTTGTAAAAAAATGTTCTTAATATGAATGGATACAATATCCTTTGTTTCTATTGTTCTTCGTTTTTCTAGAATCTGAAACAATGCAAAAAAGTCATCAAAAGACTTCCGTCGACGAGGCAAATTATAGAGTACAGGTAGTAAGATTACCCCCTTTTTTAGTTTTTCTTTTCTTAACTGTTGGTCATAACTACATATTTTAGGTTTGATTACTGTAATATTTAAAACTGGCATGCATGTCTCATGTTTGTGTAATATTCTTTGCTATTGCTGAGTCTTCCTTGTTTTATATGTAGTTTTTGTGCAACAGCTATTATTACATCCAGCAGGAGGGAACAAATGAAATTAAAAATCTGATGGACAAATTGCCTTACTTAACAACAATTTGTTTTGTGTAGTTGTAGGTGCTGTTGTATTAAGTTCTTCCTTTCAAAAATTAAAGCCACATCCCAGAGTAAAATGATCAGAACAGTTCATGTTGATTTTGTCTTTGCTTACTTTTTTTCTGTTTTTTTTTTCTGCCAGTTATACATGAATACATGAATTACTGCTGGGCTAGATTGTTGATTAGACTTTACTATGTAAGTGCTCATACAACATGTTGGTGAGAAGGTCGGCATTTAAAGTGAGCTAGGCCCATTTGGAAGACTTCCTTTCAGGCATCCGAAACTATTCTCCTGATGTTCTGTTTATGAATAAGTATTAGGTCATAACCAATTACAGATTTGGGGGAGTTTTTTTTTTGTGGTTATGTCAATTGAAAATGATGTTGAGGCTTAATCAAAGCACTTGAAATTCTTTGCACAACAGTGCATTGATACCCAAGCCCAAGTGGGATGCCCATAACATTACGTGTGCATTGCCGTTAGGGCTCTTTTTACACAGACATTGTATGCAGACATACTGAATCTGGTCACTTGACTCCCAAGTAAAGCTCTTTTATTCGAGGATGATTATCAACAAAGCTAACGGGGTTGTACACATATGAATATGTCCCCTACTCAACATGAAGACATAGTGCATTTCTGTTTCAAAACCGTCTGTGTCACATAGAGCTTCATGAACGAAATGATACATAAATAGGGATGGGAGATGTGCAGGCCATGATCAAAAGGGAGGGGCCGGGATGGAGGATGAAGTAATCTTTGACCACTAGAGGTTAGGACTAGTTCTCGAAAAGGAGGTATTTAATAAATTAAGGTGAGGGCAGGAGAAAATCATTTTATTCCATTTTTTAAGAACAATGTATACACAAGCATTAAAGATTTAAAAAGCAGACTTGAGCAAAATTCCGGCAAATCACAAAACCGAAAGGAATATGTACAGTGTAATACATAATCACTGAAAAGTACCCTTGCCTGGATGATGGTTTGATTAGAATGGGGGGGGGGCAGTGGGGGTGGTTGGTTGGGGGACATGTCTCCTAGCCCCTTTCTTGTGTATATTCAACGGAATTACCATTCTTGTTTGTATATAGTATATCTGTGCTCATCTATGTGAGGTTTACAGAATCAAACTTTCATGGAAAAAGCTTTATACAAATGTGCACGGTCAATCACATCCTACTGAATATTTTTTGCTAGACAAAAAGTGGACGCAGTACTCGTGTTCAAAGGAAGAGCACTGGAAGCACGACAAGACAAGGAAAGCAACAGAAAACTAATAATGAAGGTTGGTATTCATCTTGTTTTACTTCTACCAACTGCAAACTGTCGCACCGTCATGTTCAACAGGGTGCTTGCTGTCTTGGAAAATCTGCAAAAGTTGAAAGAGTTTGGAGCAGGGAGGTGGTCTTTCAGCTCCCTGTTTGGAGTTAGTAACTCCCGGTTTGAAACATTCATGAAAGGCCCAAACATACGTGGGGCTTACAAATTACAAGTTTAGAAGGGGTTATTATCATTTATGAAAGAATTAATTTGACTTCATAACATTGCAAGATTTCCTGTGCATCAAATTTTGAATATGTCTCAAATTACAAGTAATGAAAACAGCATGTATTAAATTAATACAATGGCTTTTCACAGCACAATTTTCCAGAGTTGTATTCAAGTCATTTTTTTTCAACTCAAGTCAAGTCTCAAGTCGTCTACCTTCAAGTCTAGTCACAAGTCATTTACCTTCAAGTCAAGTCATGTCAAGTCGCAAGTCATTTCCCTTCAAGTCAAGTCATGTCAAGTCGCAAGTCATTTCCCTTCAAGTCAAGTAACAAGTCATTATTTTCAAAATAAAAATACAATAAGTGTATAAACCAGACTGCAGTTCCTAGATACAGTCTCAATGTGGAGGTCAGGCGGTAGACTTTAATTTTTGTTGAATTTACGAAATATATAATGTCCATATTGAAGAAAATACAAGCAACAACTTCTCAATTGGAACACAAAAGCTTACAAAAATAAAGTAGCTACAAATATATAATAAAGAAAAGATTAGTTCTAGGCTTATGGAAATGGGATCGCTTTAAAATAAGGAAGATAACCCCAAATATAATGATACTCATCATTTTGCAGTTTTATGATATACTCTGCATAATGTGTCAAACATCTTTTCATGTATGGTTAGTATTCTCGAAACCTGGGTACAAAGTCACCCAGCACACGAATGTATGCTTAAACTGGTACAGGAGAAAAAAGTAACACCATGCCTGTTATTCTCCCGAAAATATTGATGAGGAGTGATACTATTTTCTTGAATTATATTATGGAGAAGGTTACAGGAAATTTCTGAAAAGCAGCCTTGAGGATGCCATGATTTCATCTCATCGAGTAAGGCGTCCGTGTGAGTATATGTTTGTGATAGAACTTACGCAGGGCCGTAGCCTGCGGGGGAGTGGGCAGGGAGCAACTGCCCTCTGAAATTTCAAAATCGTAAATGAAAGTGGGCCTACTTGAGAAAAATAATGAATGCTGAAAATTTTACTACCAAATTATGATTTCAGATCACAGAAATCACATCTAAGGGTTCCGTTCCTCCCATAATTTACCCTGTAGATCCTCGGATCCCCGCCGTTAACACGTTCCAATGGGGGTTTCTCTTCCTAACGAAATTACGCATCTTCCTCCTACAAGGTAAACCGCTTGAATACACCAGTATATACGCTGACTAATGATAAAATAGCCTGTGATTACTTTTAATTATAAAAGCTAATCTCAATGAGCTACCACTTTAAATTAATTTCACTGCAAGTATTTTTCTCATGATATGCTAGAACGTAAATATTGCATATTCAAGGCAAAACAAGAAGTTACTCAATGTGTGAACTTTACAACTCAATAAGAAATATATTGTAACATGGTTCTGAAAGCCATTCATGAAATAGGATACCCTGGTACACTATTTAAATTGGGGTGACTGCATTTTCCCTTTAAATATCATCTAATTTTTCTTCTTGAAATCTGAATTTGCTTCTAAAGCATGGAATCTAAAAGAAAAGAATGTTAACACCCAACTTAAAGGTCTAAAAGGTGTCATTCTCCCCACCACCTGGGAGAAATTTCATAGAACATTTTCTTGCAAGGGTGTATAACGGCAAATACGTACTTTCAACCTTCCACATCATGATACAAATTAGATTGAAAGATCCCGTTTCGATGCGAGGCCCCTACAGAGGTTTGAGATGAACTTCTGTTTTTCGGAAAATTGTTGTGATCAGAATACTTGCGTGTATTATTACCTTAATAATGGTCATGTGATGGAATGCAGACCATGACGAATACGCCCGAAGCGGGCCGAAATTTTTCATTAATAAGATTTCCATGACAAAACCTTAATTCATTCTCTACATCGAGATTCTTTTAATAACCCAGTCTTTCACCTGAGAATTTGTAAACTGCTTTCAACTTTGCCTCTGTGCTTCCCCGGGAGTTGCTACCGGAAGATATTGATAATAAGAACAACACTGAGGAAAGGTTTGACCGCACGGAACGCGCGAATATTTTGTTAGTTTGCAAGGATTCGCGACAATTCTGATAGCCTTTGAGAACCATTTGTGATAGAAAATGATTACAATAGATCCATCACTCGGTCGAAAACACACCTCACCCTGCCCCCTACAGAAATCTATAGCTTTAACGCCTTTTGGCATCCTTTTAAAATTTTCAGAAAAATTTTCTTAAATCGATTGGGGGAATGCACCCCCATGCTCCCCTTGCCGGCGCCAGGGGCGTATATACGTGAATTTGCAGGGGGTGTGAACTATTTTGGGACCAACTACATTTCTTGGAGACCGACTCTCATTGACATAGTTGTACGATCTGAATTTCCTAGATAATTACAATTTACAAGACGGTAGCAGGACTGTCAACTGTTAGTGAGTTGGTGAGAGTGAGATTCGCTGGGGGACTACTGACGCGGAGCGCGACCATTGGAGCATCCCGACAGAGGGACCTTTTGCAAAAAATACCCCTTGATTGAAAGAAATGGCACTTCCCGTGCCTCATTACTGCATGTCCACAATTGCAGTTTTCAGATGTTTCATGCTCCTGGAAACTTTTAAAGAGACATTTTGTTCACATTATAAACAGGCCTACGAAAAATTGGAAATCCTGAGGCCTACCGGTATGTATATTGTTGACAGCCCAAAATCGAATATAAATATATCCGGTGGACTCAGACATAATTGTTAACATTTGGGTTGTAAGGGTTGTAAGGAGCTAGCTCGATGATGGCAATTAATTATTATAAATTAATATATAATAAAGTATTATAAATTAATTACACTGTAAACTGCAGTATTGTCAGCTTACTGCAGTCTATGACCAGTTGAAGGAACTCAGGTAGCGTGATAGCTGGCGCTTTACCGACACCCGACGCATCGTTTGCGTTATGAGTTGAATTTTTGCACCATATTGAGACATTGCGTGACAAACCGATGCTTCCTCGTGAGAGCGTGAGATTGCCCCGAAATTGGTTAATTTCACGCTGAATGCGTAAGAGTTGACAGCCCTGTGGTAGTAACAATAACTATAGGTGCGTGCATTTCGAATGGGGGGATTTCACACCACCGTATTTACGCCCCTGGCGCCACTGATGCTAAGTGTAAAATGTGTTATGCAATATATTTTTTATTTCTAACCGTATCTGTCTCATGTGAAACAGAACGATGTGGACGGAACGACAGAAAACAAGGTTGGGAGAGGGGAGATCATAATAACAAAGGGGTGGTGTGGGGTGGAGGGGTAAAACCAGTAGTGGATATTAATGAGGTCTTTCATACTTAAGGGTGGGGGTATTGGCAGTCTTGATTAGTGAGGTCTAAATGCTGGTTTCAATAGCACGGTGGGGGGGGGGGGATGGCCCATGGCCCCATTTTCTAGTTTTGTTAGAGTCATGCATTACTTGTGTTGCTTTTTTGTATATCTTATATCCATCTATGAGAACTTTAATTTACATTTTAAGCATGATGTAACTGTGCATAGTCAATCCCAATGTACTTAATATTTTTTTACTAGGAAAATAATGTGAGAAGCATTAACACTGGAAATAAGACAAGATATCCAAAAAAGGACAACAAAAAACCCAACGAAAAATCATTAGCAAGGGTAAGTGTCAATCTTGTATTACATCAGCCATGCGTAGAACCTTCATGTACAGCATGGGGCTTGCTGTCTTGAAAATCTGCCAAAGACATAATAGTTTGAAGAAAGCAATTGCTTTGAGAGTTAAATATTTTCATGTAAATGTTTGTTTTCTTAATCTTTCCTGTTTTTAAAAAGTTTGAAAACATTCTTAGTTGCTAGTAGTACAGTATTCAGCAACATTTGAAGAGCATTCCAGGTTGTTCTCATGGGAAATATTGTCATTAAGAGTTGGTTAATGTGCAATACGGGAATGCCATATTTTGGCCATGAAAAAGAGGAACTGATATAAGCGTTTTGGTGAAATTTTCATTGATTTCCTGAGTGTGAATTTTGAGTTATTAGCTGATGAAGTTACTACGGTTGTTCCCTGGAGCGAACTTGTTGCAAGGAAGATTGCATTCGTCTCTTTACATTGTTGGTGCGCAAATCTGTGGGTGGTGTGCAAATCTGTAGTTTCTTTGCTCTTCAATTGATTGTTTTCACCCTAAAATTGATCAGTTTTTGTGCGTACCTGGAGCATTTGAAGCTTTAAAATTGCTTTACCTCTCATGCATTCACATCACAAAATTATGAGATAATGGAGAAGACAATATGAAGATAAAAGAGAAACAAAACAGTATTGACTAAAGCAAGGTTGTGATGTCACATGGGCTTGCCTCAAGGTTACTTTGAAACTGATACAAATTTACCCTCACCCTTATGCTAAGTTCCTCTTTAACCTTAAAAGACAAATTTTTATATATTAAACCATTCCTTTCAACTTCATATCAGTACTGCAAAGTGTGACTTTTGACTTTTACCAGTACACCTACCAATAACAGAAGACAAGTCAAAACATTCATTTCATGAAAATTTCTGCCATTAAAGAAGTTTTGCAGTAGGTACATTATTGCAAGAAGTGAATGACTCCTGCTTGATAAAAACTACTGCTACATTCAGAATTATTAATTTTTTGACAGGAGAAGGTTTGTAGCTGGAGTTTAGAGAAGTGGAATGGTTTGCAAATTTATGTGTATAAGTTTTGGAGAATGTTTATCAGTGAATTTTTTCATTTTTCTTTTATTGCAGGATTTTCCATTTGGATTGCTTGTAATTGGAGCAGTAATGGTGCCACTTGTCATAGCTGTTCTGCCACATCTTGTTGCTGAAGGTGTCACACGTTTAGACTGTGGTGCTTTATGTAACTTGGTTAAAACATCTAGTAATGAAAAGTTTTCATACTGGTGTTACATTTTTGACTTGATCACAATGTTTATGCGTTTAGACTGTGCTGCCTCTTGTGAAATAATTAAAGCATCTATTTATAAAACATTTTCACAAGGGGGTTACAATTTTGGCTTGAACACAGCATCCACAAATACTGGTTTCTGCAACCCCCATAAAAACAAAAGCTGTGATAAATTTTTGCTCCAAAAAATTGAACATCTGGCACTCAAATACAATGACCAGAGCTCATACACATGGCTCACTCTTTTTGCAGCAGCTCATGATCATGTCAGCTATCAACCCGATCCCCAGCGACCTATTGTCATCATGGTGTACAGACTTAAAAATGGTTCTAGAGTAACTGAAATTTTGGAAGATATAGCTGAAGTTTATGACTCAGTGCTTCCACCATGGAAGAATTATGGTAATATCACCATCGATGGGAAATCTTTTACCAACTCTTCCCCAGAGGAAACACAAAAACAAATCCAGGATATGCTTGAAAATGGGTTTGAAAAAGAAGCGCAGAAAGTAGCAGTTGTCTATGATTTTGATAAATTACCGTCATGCTCGGTACTTACTTTTCACAATTATTGCAATAATGAAGATGCTCCCCATAAAAATGTTGCCATTATACTTACAGTAACAGGTACGGATGAAAATCTTCCCTCTAATCCAAAATCTCCAGACTTGGAAGAAGCAGTCAGTAAATCATTTCATGAGAAATGGAAAGATTGTCCGGAGGAATTACCACCAGGTAAGATTGATGCAATGCTGAGTAGAGTTGCAAATAATGTTATTTTATTGAGGTGAGAGTAACCTGATCTCTCTGTTCTTTATGCTAAGGGGACGTGTCAATGAAATTTATTAATTTTCATATTCTGTTGGTGTTGATGATAGGAATTATGAAATTTTAATTCCTGATTTAAGTTGTGTTGCAGTCAAATGCTATCATCTTCCAGATGTTGTTGGTGGTTTGAGCAGGTAGAGACACAAAGGGGAATGCTGAACTATGCTGGAGTCTATTGTTTTCTGTGGTATACTTTTTAACATGGTGATGGGTGGGGACAAAAGAGGGAAGACAAATCATCCCAAATGTAATTTGGGAAAAATGTGAAGTAAATGTTGTTAAATTTTAATGTTCTGATGTCTTTCACCCCTAAAATGAAACAAAAGAGACAAAAACAGTGAAGCTGTGCCATGTTCAAGAGAGTTACAAAGTCTCAAATTTTCCACCTGAGTCTTGTATTTACTTAAATTTGTACAAGTTTGTGAATAATTCAAGCACTGTATAAATTTTCCAGCCAGACTATTCTATTGTTTGTGATCTTCAGCACAGGTGTAAGTAAAGCTGTAGGTAGCAATACCAGATATCCAGTTAGCATGTTTAGTTTCATCAGCGCGAAGGTGGGTACATCTAAACTTGTGGGCTGCTTGCAACCCTCAAACAAACTTCCTGCAGCCTGTGAGATTGTTTTCAGTACACATTGATGTGACCTACTGTAAAAAAAGCGTATAGTGTGCAGGTTAAAGGGATTTGCAAGTGACAAAAATCAATGACTTCAAAAAATGCAGAAAATTTTTCTCTTCTAGGAGTCGAAAGCAGGGACGTAAATACGGGGGTGTGGGAGTGGGGGTTGTGACCCATGAAAATCAAAAGTCGGTCTCTGAGCGCCAAAAAGTCGGTCTCAAATCCAGTTTAATGTGCCTTTGGAATAGTAGACCAGACATGAAAAATGTTTGACGTGCAAAAAAGCAAAAAAGTCCTCGGAAATTCGGGACAACATTTGAAGTGCAAAAAAAAAAAAAAAGGTCCTTGAAAATTCGGGTCGCACAACTGTGCCAGCGGGAATCGGTCTCCAAGAAATGTCGGTCCAAAAATAGATCGCCCCAGGGCCGGATTAGCGTTGTGTGGGGCCCCCGGCACTTTCTATAGCGGGGCCCCTTTTACAAGTTTAACCTTCCCCCTCGCCCACCCGCTTACACAAAATTAACAACACTCAACAGCTTAAATTTTAGCTTTTAACCTCTAATAACTAATAGTTGCTTTTACACATTATGCAGTGATACATGACAGTTATTATACATTATATGCCAGAGGCAGGGGCCCCAAAAGCGCGGGGCCCCCGGCATATGCCGGTTCTGCCATGGGGTTAATCCGGCACTGGATCATCCCTATAAATTCATGTATATACGTCCCTGGGTGAAACAGCATCTCAATAGCTTGTAGCGTTTAGAAGATACTAATTTTCAAAGAAATGCAATTTTTCTCAAGATAAAGTGCATTATGGGAAACCTGTGATGTCATCGTGGCACATTCATTTGACAAAGCATTGAATTTCTTTATGAGATTGACACTGTTGTCATAGGCGTACGAGGCGGGGGTCTGGGGAGGCTGCAGCCCTCCCCGAGCAGGGAAAATGCTTATTTCAGGGCACTGACACTTGTATTTTCAGGGCAAGGGGGCAGTGCAGTGGGCAGTGCGGCGGGCAGCGGCGTTTGCCAACAGGGCAAAATGCTTATTAGTTGCACAACGAAATAATATCTCCCGAAATAATATCTTTCTTTATAGCTTTTTTTTGGGGGGGGAGGGGGGGGGGGACTCATCAATACCCGTCTTGAGTTCTATCGTGGTAAAAGGGAAAAATCAGGGCCATTTGCAAAATTTTCAGGGCAAACACCCTTCGCCCCCCCCCCCCCCCTGTGAAATGTCTTCCCGTACGCCTATGACTGTTGTAGGGAATATTTTGCAACTTTGTTTGTTGTGCCGTACATATGTGTAAATTTATGCTAAACCTACATGGAAAGATATTCAAACATTCCAACAGTATCAAATTTCAAGGACAACAGGACATTTAATTATAAAGGAAAACAAAAGCAACACAACATTCTGTGACTTTGATGAGAGCTGGAGGTATTTTTTGACAAAAATAAGTAGTCTTTAATATTAGATATCTCGAGTTAGTAAAAGAATATTGCTAAGGGTTGTAAAGGGTATGAACTGATTTTTTTTCTCTTTCACATGGGAACCTTGTGAAAAGCCACTGGAAAATGTAAATCTTTTATGTTTGTGATACCTCTGAAAAGTGGTATGTTAAACTCACTGTAAATCTGGGTAATTAATTCCCTTACTTGTGCTCAGTAGTTACATATCTCTTTGTGTTGTAAGTTGGGCAAAATGTCAATGTGGCTTTCAAGATTGATTTTGTCGTCGACATATCTGTGACCTAGGCTTTCACTTTGTGGCCTGCATGCTTTTGTGGCCCGTGCGTGCGGTTAAGTGGCCCGGGGCAAATTCGAGGAGCCAGAACCTTTTATTATGTGCAATTTTCTGACTGCAATTAAGAGCTTTTGGATGTCACATATTCTTCCATGGACCTAGTGTCGATTCAAACATGTTAGATGGAAAAGTCAAATTACAAATTTAAGTTTAAAGCCTTAAAGGGTGATTTCCTCCAGTCTAGATCATTGGGATGCCATTTTTTCTCCCATATGGATGACCCACGCATGATAGATGAAGAATTCTAATCATGATAAAGTTTTGTTTTGGAAGTGAAATTTTACAAATACAATATAAGGCGGTTATATATATATATATATATATATATATATATATATATATATATATATATATATATATATATATATATATATATATATATATATATAAAACTAGGCTGTAGAAATATAAAAATATAAGGCAAATTTTCTCCCTGTATTGGCAACAGACGCATAGGAGACGTGGATAGGATAGGTGGCAAATTTGCATTGAAGAGGCACTTCCTGGTATTTAGTGCACTTGGAATGCCCTATTTTCTCACCTCACCCAACCTGCCATGCCGTCCCCTTTGGAGCTCTTATGTATCCCCTTTTGCCCTCAAGAACAGCCCCCTTTCTCCAAACCCTGGATTCACCCCTGCTGGCTACTTACATGTGATGAAGCATGGTACCACCCACTACCGAAAATGCGTTGGAACCCTGACCTAGAAGAATTATCGACACTATGAAATTGAAGCTGATAAGCAGGCCACATGACCTGTTCTGTGTGTAGTACTCACACAGAAAAGGCGCTTTCGAATTCCATGTAAACAAGGGTATACACACTCATTGTGTATTCAACAGGGTTGTTCCCGTTACACTTTGAAAGTAACTCGTTATATAGTTACAGTTATTTCTCTAAAATTGTAACTCGTTACAGTTACTTTTGACTGACAAGTAACTAGTTACAACTCAAAAGTAACTAGTTACCTCAACTTGAATACATCTACGTATCAATCGGGGACAGTGGCGTAATTAGCCTTGTGGGTGAGAGGGGGGAGAAGACGACCCCAAGGGGACCCCTCTTCTAAGATGAAGTAATGGAAAAAGTGAAATGACCGAACAATGACGCAGATTGCACCGCTCTCCTGAGACTGGAAAACGGCTCAGAATGCACCGTTCTCCTGAGGGGAGGGATTCAGGGGACCGTCGTTGGACTCCAAGTAGGGTCCAGGGGCACTGTCCGGTGGGGACTAGATAGCGAAACCCCAGGAGGCCCTGGAATAATTTCATAAGTGTGAACATTAGAATAAAGCATTTGACTACCTTCAAATCACATTTAATGTGCTCAAAACGACCACAAATGTCACAAGTTAACTACTTTTGTGATATAATACTCAAACCAGAGGCCTCACAATTCGATGCATGCATGGGGTTGTGGGCGGGTAGGATGAATGATGATTGGGGTTGCATTTGGCTTTGGAACAAGAATTTCACATAAGCTGTGGTCATGGTAGAAGACCAATTAAAGACCATGTATCTGCGATGTGTGCGCCTGGAGTTAGGCCCGTTTCACTAAAGTTGAATAATGATGGGCCCCTGAAGACATTAGTACAGGTGCACAAGCTTACACCGGTTTCCTATAGTCCTTTCCATGTGATGTGTATGGAGGTCTTATATACCAGTGGTGAGAGTTCGCAGAGAGCCCCGGAAAGAGGAATTTTTAAGACATTTCAGAATTCAGTAGTCGAACTGAACAATTTCTAACTAAGAAAGGTTGGGACCCTTCTCTATTGGGTTGAATAAGAGTGGACCCCTAATGCACCAGATTGGGTGATGTACAACGTCAGCATCTTTTGAGAAGGCTTGGGGGTCTTGGTCTGAGAAGGGAGTCGAGGGGGGCGGCCGCACCCACTATCCCTGATAGCAAAGACGGGCCGCTGTAGGTCACTTCGGCGGTCCGCCAGAGAAATGTCCACTGGTTCACAGGCGGTCCGCCGATGGCGCAGACGCTGTTAAAAACCTTTAACCCATCATGCAAGTTTTTATCCAGCCAGAGGACCTCCGATGGCCCTCCATCGGCCTTATGGCCACCGGCGGACCGCCGGATATTGCTGAGTAGTTAATTACGACACTATGGGGAGCGGAGTGCTTCGTAGCAGACAATTTAATTTTTGCGTTGGAAGGGGATGGGTGTGACTGCAGTCTGTGAAAAAATGAAGTGATATTTCGTAACTTACTTTACCACACTGCATAGGAAATACAGGAGGTTTCCTTGTCAGGGAAATGGAGTATTAGTCATCGGAACCTAAATTATAAACCTGCAAGTGTAATTTGGAAACTGTATACACATACTAAACTACGATATATTAACAACATTTAACTTTGTTTTCCAAAGTGACTGAAACTCAAAGTCAGCCCCTTTCCTCCCCTGAAAAGTCCAGCAATCGTCAAAATAAATGTACTTTGTGTCCGCTGTGGCTATTTGTAACGAGGAAGTAACAGGACCAAAATGTAACGCGGTTACAGTTAGTTTTGCACTTAATTGTAACTAGTTACTTGCTCCGTTACATGATTTCAAATGTAACTCGTTACGTGACTTCGTTACACAAAATATAACTCGTTACAGTAACGGCGTTACTTGTATTTCGTTACTGCCCAACCCTGGTATTCAACATGTATTGCCACGTGTGCCGTCACGGTTGTCCTAGAAATTGTTCTTCCATGTGAAGTAGCTAGCACACACATATGCAAACCCTTGGAATTGTCTCAGTATCAGTCCAGTCATATGAGCTTCTTGGCTTCATGTATTTCCAGTTTAAAATGTTAATCAAAAAATACTGTCAAAACAATGTAATGGACAGTTACAGTTTTGCTCATATAGCTGAAAACTAATGACTTTATCTATTGATCCTCTCAGCAATGTTTTAAAGAATGTGTTATGGTAAAGAAGACTTTAGTAGGCGTGGGTAAGTTCGGTGAGGTCACCCTTTTCTGTGTGCTTCAAATTCAGGGTGTCTTTTGCATTGATGGGCTCTGTCTAGTTCAGTTCAGGATGTCAGTGGATTTTGCTCCCAATCACTCTGTTTTATTGGTCAATTGTTATAGGTAGAATTTTATATAGATAGACAGACGTGATTATAATTATCATGTCTGCAAGGCCACACTTTAAGTTTTTTAAGCTTGAGATGCATGAGGGCACTGAAGTTCTCATAATTTCCCTGATGGTCAGAGAAAATTCCCTTCCATTGGTTTCAGGAACTGTTAGACCATGTTGCAGCTGTTTTGTGTGTTAAAAGTGTGCTTTGTATAAGTTGTTTAACTTTTCAGGACAAAGAATTATGGCCCAGGGATACTAGTATACTAATGCAAAAGTTAGATGTATTTCTTTAAGCTTATAATGATAATAGCTTTTATTTGGGAGTTTAAGAGATGATTTTTCATCACTAATGTTTTTTTCCATGTTGATGTTATGTGTAATGTTAGACCATGTTGCTGCTGTTTTGTGCTTTAAAAGTGTGCTTTATATAAGTTGTTTAACTTTTCAGAACAAAGAATTATGGCCTAGGGATACTAGTATACTGATGCAAAAGTTAGATGTATGTCTTCAAGCTTGTAATGATAATAGCTTTTATTTGGGAGTTTGGGAGATGATTGTTCATCACTAATGTTTTTCTAGAAAACTTCGAGAGTGTGCCTTTGAATCCCTTGTCAAATTTTCAAGAAGAGATGGCAAAACTCATCTACCTTCATTTTGCTGTTTGTTGGCCACACTGTCATCCAGCTTTTATTTGGAAAAATAAATTAAAAGAGAGGTATTAAAAGATAACCATGCATTCTTCTGTCATGGAAAGCAAGTATATCACTCATAAGGGTATAGTAAAGTGGTTGTTCATGCTAGTAAAACAAGTAGGTACTTATGATGCCTAATGTGGGTGTAAAATAAATGCATTACATCTCCTTCAAAACTAAGATGGAGCTTATTTTAGGATAATAACAATCAGGATGTCTTTAGATGTAAACAAGGAACCGCCGAATGAGCCAGCCCTAGACTTTGCTATGGGCAGCCTAAGTTAAGTATGTTAACATGCATTCACTGCACACACAAATAAAATTGACAGTTGACTTGGGGGGGGGGGGAAGGGCTGGGAATGCAGTCCGCAATGAGTTTCAGTTTGAAAGTTGTTTTCAAAAAATTATCATTAGTTTTGCCTGAGAATGGCCTAATTTGCCTTACAAATGCCAAATCATGAGAGCTCAATTGTCTCACTCCCCCACTCCCAATTAAACTTCCAAGCCTTCTGAAAATCCTGTACTTTCATAAAAAAGTGCTGGAAGCCTGGGTTTATATGTAAATTACACTCTGTACATTCAGTTTTACTTAGCTTGTATTTAAATGCTACCATACCCAAGCCAAAGAGTTTATTTTGCCAAAAAGAGATGTAAAAGTCTTACTGTATAGCTTACATGAAAATGCCTTTTGCCTTATAATGAAAGTTTAATATTGATAATTTACTTTTTGTCTGGTATGAATTAGCACTTGGCTATTTGTCCTATGAATAGCAGAGAAGGTTAATGTTCTTCAGGGACAACCCCTCCCCCTCCTACAAGTTGTTCATGGCAAGCATATCAGTTGTAGTCAGTGATAGGTAGTATTTAATGGTAGATATTAAATGACCAGGACCAGACAGGGAGTGTGTGGCTAGGGAAAGTGTGTCAAAGAAAAGTGTGCTTTTGGACAGTGTGTCTTCATTGTGAAAAATGTTCCCCAAAGTGGAAGGACTGCTAATAGGTGCAACTAGCCTACAGACATGTATTTATATTCTTCCTGTATTCACATTGAAGTCAGACAAGGGTGAGCAGCCTATGGAACAACTACATATACGACCAATTTCCAACATGTAGGACATTGTCTGTCACCTGTTGGTGTTACGGTACCTGCCTTGTATTTCAAGTGGCAGACACTGTTCCTTTGAAAAGTGACATCATTCATAAGGTTGTCTGTGCTCACTGACCTGTAAATCAGTGAAAAACAAGATGATGATCCTATGCCTATAAAAATGTCCTTGGTGTCATACACTTTACTGTGTGGCATGACGGGGAGTGTTCTAGAGTCCCTGTTGAGACAGAGCTATTTGTTCTTCACAGATTCTCAATCACAAATGTACATTTTTTAGTTCTTTTGGTAATGTAAATTGACTTTCATTTCTTATGCATTCCATCTTGTACATTTGATGATTATAGTATTAAACATTGGAACATTTCTCCAATTTTTCGAATTTAAGAGGAAATATCTCAATGTAGTAAGATTAAAAAGATTGTGTAATAAGAAATTAAATACATTTCTTACTTCTGCCAAACATGTAGATGTTTCTTTAAAGTATGGTAAAAATCTTTCATTTTACATTTAGCATAGCATTGATAAAATTCTTGCCTTTAAACAAGAAGAAAATATATAAAATTAAACTTTCAGGGAAGACTTCTGTTGTTTGGAAAGTTTTTATTGTCAAACATATGTGCCCTTTAGCATAGGCATACAGGGCACAGGGCACTGTGGGGGCTGAAACTCCACCCCCATTTGTGCAGAAAATTTGCTATTTTGGGGCTAGATATATGCTATTTTGGGGCAAACTTTGCTTAAAATTTAAGCCAAAAGTGCTTACCCCCCCCCCTTCCCATTGAAAGTGGTTCTGTGCACTTATGCTCTTTAGCCATATTACTTCTGGTAGCCCCTTCATTACATTGGTACCAAACCTGAAATACCCTGAATGAGAAATGAAATTCATATTACAGGCAGTCCCTGTAGTATACAGCTTTGGCTAGACTGCACAGAAATAACCAGATGCCCTTTTGTTTCTTATTTAACACCTCGACAGAGCATGTTGTATTGACTACACTAAACTAATGAGCTGTTTCCATGCCCCACCATTGCATTATCTAAGTGAGGTATATAATGTTATTTGCTCCATCATCTAAGGCTGTTGTTACTGTTACAACCAAGTCATTTTTCTAAAGTCAAGTCACAATTCATTAAAGGGCATAAGCAGTCGCCCCAAACTTATTTTAAACCAACAGCTAAATCTCACAAATTTCTTCTTGTTTCTCTGTCATGATATTTCAGGACCTAAATATTACATATTCAAGGTAAACCAAGAAGTTACTACTCATAAATTGCACAATTTAATGAGAAAATATATTCACATGATTCTCAAGAGCCAATCATGAAATAGGGTAGACTACTACACTAATCCAGATTGGGGTGACTGCATTTTGCCTTTAACCTTGAAGTCTAGAATGTAAGAAGCCTATATGTACTGTCTCAATATGAAGATCGGGTGGTGAACCTTGAAAATGAACTTTAGATGAAAAGAGGTTGCTGGTTGACATTTCTTTTGGGAGATTTTAGGAATTATATTATCTCCATGCATACCAAAATTCAAGCAAGAACTTCTCAGGACAATTCACAGGGGATGGGTACAGCCCCCCTCCCCAAGTGACCTCGGTGGACAGTTGGGGAAAATCACTCAGAGAGAGAGAGAGATAAAATTATTCAACAGAGTCATGTTATTTTGTAGTTAACTCCTAACTTTTCCTAAGCAAGTAAAGTTCCTCGTCCCCACCTTTTAGGCATCAGTTAGTATCGATATCCGGCCCGTGACTCACTAATAAGTTTGTTTTGCGCTTTCAAAACAGGGATGATGGATACTTTTCATTCTTGGTATAAAGATGTATTACTGTAGGGGAGAAGGAATCCTATGTGTTTGTTGGAGGTCGAAGGTCATATGAGGTTATCAGAGGTGAAAGTACGAAAACTTCGTAAACTAGATATACAGAGGGCGATACCTCCAAATTGTGTCCGACGTTTCGTGACCAACGAAAGTTAGGGCTGAAGTTTTCTACCATTCAAGATAAAGTTGTAGAGAACATTTATTTTTTCACAAGTGTAACTGTTACTGTAATAATTCGAATTTGAATTACCTAATTATGAACACTTGCAAAGGATGCTAGTATGATTAGAAATGTCACACGCTTAACGAGTTCTTAGATAGCGTGGTGGATTAGTGCTCGGTTTCTTACACAAAAGGTCCGGGTTCGAATCCCTTTTAAGACACGCATTTTTTTATTTTTGTTATTCAATTTTTGGTGGGGTTCAAAGGTCATGTGAGTTAGTTCAAATTTTGAAAACGTAAAGAATAATATAGTCAAGAATTGTAAATCTGAGGAATGAACCTCAGAGTAACAAAACACCCCCTTTCGGCAAGGAATCACTAAGCCTTTGGGCTTTCTTGTCTTATTTATTGCAGGAGCTTCCGGGGGGTTTGTCCCAAGAGCCCTCCTGGACTCCACGCGTGCAAACTCGCGCTTCGCGCTCATGGTGCACCGAAGGTGCACTTCTGACACTCCTCTATATCAGTCGGGGGAATCACAGGATGTGCCCCAGCTCCGAAATCCTGCAAACGACACTGGTGGATATGAGATAACGACATTCAACATTTTTTTTAATTTAGAGGATGCCCTGCATGTGTCAAACTATTTTTCATGTTGAAATAAGTATTCTCTAAACCGCAGTGGCGTAGCTACGGGGTGGCATGAGGGGGCACGTGCCCCCCACGACAAAACCGTGCCACCCCAGGTGGCCCCTAAGGAAAAATTTGGAATGTACAGTTTGCTATATTAGTACTAGAGGGAGAGAATTCAGAAATTGTGCCCCACCAGGAAAGGCTCGTGACCCCCAGTGCCCCCTGCTCAAAAAATCCTGGCTACGCCACTGCTAAACCGTGTGTAAAGCTTCACTCAACAAATGTATATATGCATAAAAATAACACTGGAGCAAAAAGTAGAAATGTACCTGTTGTTTTCTTAAAAGATGTATTAGGAGTGAAACGATTTTCTTGAATGATATTACTTTGAAAGATTTCTGACAATTTCTGGAAAAGGCAGTTTTAAGATGCCATGTATTCCTCGCATCGCGGGATGCCTTCGTGTACGACGAATACGTGCTTGAAAGAACGCACGTACTCACATCAATATGGAAATTATTTGATGTTCGCAAGTGGTTACCATTGAGGGAGATTTTGCTCTTCATGCACAGTAGCGTAGCTAGGGGAGGGCAAGGCGGGCAAGTTGACCCGGGCGCCACGTCTAGGGGGGCGCCGAATCGAGATCACTTAAAAAATGTTGGAACTACCATTTGCCATGAGCATGATATTGATATAGCAATTTCATCTTTTCATAACATAATATTTACGATATTGCTAGTGTGTCCCCTTTTTATATGCGGTAAATAGGCCTTGGAAGTGCCATTTCCAGCCATCTGGGAAGCATTTTGGGCCAAAATTTTCTTGCGCTCCCCGCCAAGCCACGGTGGCGCGGAGCGCTGAGAGTCTTTCTATGGGCTTCGCCCCCTTGACAAATTCCTGGCTACGCCTTTGTCAAAACTGTGTGAGGTAGCATCTAAACTCTCTCTGGGAGTAAAATATTTCCCATGAAAAAAGTTTGGACCCCTAAAAAATTTTGCCCCCCCTCGAATTTCTTCTGCGGACGCCCATGGGCATTTGTTCTATTTAAGATCTTGAGTTGTGTAAGTATTCATAGGATTACCCCCCCCCCCCCGAAGATGGGGGTAGAGGCGCCAATTTCGTTTCTTGACCCGGGCGCCACAAACCCTAGCTACCAGTGGCAGTCTCTTACGTTTCTGGTCTAAGATAAATTTATGGTAAAATTTATGGTAAAAAATCACTCCACACTCAGAGACAAGCATTGTCATTCAATGTCGTTAAGTCAAGTCGCAAGTCAAGAAAAAGTGTGACTCGGGTCGGATTCGAGTCCAGGTCAGCGACTCGATTCAACAACTCTGGGCCAATCAGGGATAAGAACACTAAACATTCATGAATATCCGTAACAATGTGAGCTCAATGCCAATGAAACATGTGAATAGAAACAAGCTTCTCTTGAACCAAAAACACGTAATATTTTCATCGAACCCTTTCCTTATCGAGATGTCAAGTATTTAAAAGGAAGGTGAAATTTGCTTAAAACCTAACTGAAAGCTTAAAACCTACATCACCGTGGATAAACACTGAAAGTATTCTGGATAAGTATGCTAAGACCAAAGAATTTCGTCACTGTTCACTACTTCACGTACCTTGTGCGATGACAGTGCTATCTGCTAGTGAACAATAGCTAGAGTGCATCTAATAAATTTGCATGTTTAGACGTGAAGCTCCACCGTCACCAAAGAATTTCGTCAGAATTAACGTTCAACCCCGACTCGAGTCAAAAGAACAGATACTACACATGATCTGACCAACATGATCATGTTGGTCAGATCATGTGTAGTATCTGTTCTTTTGAGCCAATCAAGAACGGGACCACGCATGACAGACCCATGATGATGTAGAGATCTGAGGGTCGAGAGGTTGGTGAGTTTGGTTTATTTCCCCTTAGGGACGAAGCTCCTTAGAGGAGCAGACCTCCTTCGGGAGTAATGTTTGGTTTCGCCCCTTAGCTCTTCGCGGAGTCGAGGGGACTTTTGAAAAAATATAGCTCAACCTTCACCTCGAGTGAGACAAATGATGTGAGGGTTTGTAGGTTCTTTTCATCCAGTTGAGAATGGGACCACGCATGACAGACAATGGAGGAAGAGGTCTGAGGGTCGAGACGGTTGATCAGTGAAGTTTGTTGTCCTTACAGGAACGTAGCTCCTTCGTGAGTAACATTTGGTTTCGCCCCTTGGCTCTTCGCCAGAAAGTAGGCTGAATTCAAAAAAAAAGTTTGAAGGTCAAGAGATCGGTCAGTTAAGTTAGTTGTCCCCTCGGGGACGTAGCCTAGATCCTCTGGGACTCCACCTTCACTGCGAGTGAGAATCAGCGTAATATGCTCCCTGACGTCGAGGGTAAGTGAAAAGACCAAAAGTAAACACTTCCCCTCCCGGCAGGTTGACCATGACTAACTTGCCCGATAATGCCTAGATGAGTATTATCGCCACTCGTTTAGTCCCTGATGTAACTGTCGCAAGTTGCCCTATGCTAACATGATGTTGCATGCCATCCTAGCATCTTTCATTGCACCATTTAGCATATTTGGATTGGTAAAATTTGGTCACTCTGCATCTCATATACAGGACAAAATATCGCGTGAGGTGATCCCTGGATGACGTCCATTAGACGTATAATGGACGATCACCCTTCGCGTTGATAAATTCATAAATTCAGTGATGCTCTCAGCGCTTGCTCATTTAGCCAGTGTATATTGTTACAGATGGCGTTGTCGACAGCATGTACACAATTAACCATGCACGTTGCTAACCATTGGTATATACACTCCCTATGCAATGTAACGGAGTGATAGTGCGAAGTTGACGTCTGGGCCCAATGGAATTATTGCTACGGCTATTAAGAATTTAAATAATGCAACTGTAGACAGTAGGGTCCTTTTAGTTAACTAGGGTCCGGACCCGCCTTTTGTTTGAATTTTCGTTACGACCACCGTCCGTGTAGCAGCACATAGACCTTCGCAGAGGCTTAGGTACGAGGGGGCACGGGTGTGATCCTTTTTACATATTAGGAACCCACAAGCAAGCACTAACATTTACACTGTGTAGAAGTTTAAAAATGGGACAGCCTCATCGACCCTGAGGTATCGACTCAGTATAAAGTAGGCCTAAAATAACTACTTTTCTTCATCATTTCCTACCGGTCATTTATTCATGGTGCACTACATACAATTCCCCACCGTCTCTTGTCATGTTCATCCCCACCCATAGGTCATCCCTGCGCGAAATTAAATTGATACCCCCCACCCCCCCCCCCCCCCCCCCCCCCCCCCCCCCACCCCCCCCCCCCAACAAAAAAGGCCTGTGTCAAAAAGGCAAAACTCATATCAGTGGCGTAGCCAGGATATCTTTCACGGGGAGGGGGGATGCAGTATGTTTTTGTGATCGCCGGGCTGGGGGAGGGTCTAGGGGAGGGAGTGGCCCTCCCTTTGAAAACGTTTGAAAAATAAGGTGTCCTAACATGCAATCTGGTGCTTCATACTCTACCTTTTGAAGTTTAAATTGCGTTCAAAATTAACATATTTTATGTCCTTAAAAAAACATTCGGCATCAGTGAGGGTGTGGGGGCATGCAGGGGGCGTAGCTAGGATGAAATTTTTAGGGGGCCTAGGTTAAAATGAGGGGCCGCACCGCCGAGGGTCAGGCTTGTCAAGACTATCTAAGCGGAGCGCCACCATCAGTTGGCGCGGAGAGTGCAAGGAAATTTTTGGCTTTTACAAACCCTCAAGATGGCCGGAAACGGGACTTCCACGTGTTTAAAGCTGCGTGTACCCAGCCTTGAAATTCGAATCTCATGTCTGCCATTTCTCAAATAATGGGAAAAATCAATCCATGAAAAATGGTAATTACACAAGGCCGCTATACACTTTTTTGCTAGGGTGCAAAAGTGGGCATTACTGATCTGTGGCCTGGGGGAGAGGACTAAAGGGAACGAGTGTCTCCCTCCCCCTTGGCGAAAAATGTAATTTCAGGAGGACGTATAGATCGCAAATGGGTGCAATATTTGATGGATTACAGCCATAAAAGGAAAGGAAAAGTAGTTGTGGCTAAGTGCGACAAAAGTCATTTTTGAAAGCGTGGTGGATATGACGTGAAGAATGACCTCAGTCATTGAACTCCGTTTGGGGGAGGATTTAAGGGAGGGAGGGAGTGTTATTGGTTTATAACACGTTTTGTGTTAACTGAGAAATTACTTAAGCCATTGATGATTCAGCTACCTATAGCAACAGCAGCAAAATTGTAGCTATGCATAATCGCGCGTAGCGAGAGAATTTTAGAAAAGTAGGCTAAAATACATCCTAATAGAGCTGTAAATGATTGATGATGTATACAGATATGGCATGAAAATATTGATCTGCCTATTTGAAATTGTTTTAAGTTCTATCATTACGATCACAGCTATTTTCTTATATTTTTACTGCTTTTTTCTCTGTGTATTTTCAGAGTTGGAAACAGTGCACTTTGAAAATTCCTGGGGGTAATTGCCCGTCCCCGCTGTGTACGGCCGTGGATATCATATGAGCTGAGATAATACAAGAATCATACTGAATTATGCATCCGTTTTCATTTAATCTGCCTGCAATTCTCCCATATTCTCACCTTCTAGTATATGTCTGTTACATTTGTGTCCATCACCCTATCCATAGGCTACATGTCCACTACTCAATTACATATCCTCTAGATCATACCATTTGTCTCCAATCTAGGGTTACCATATTTATTTTCTAGCAAGGAGGACATAGATCACTGTCCTGATGTAGGGGTCTAAGGGTGTCCCCTTCCCTTTGGAAATTTTTCCGGTTTTCAATGGTATCTAGATGCAAAATGGTGCTGTATTTGTTCACGGACTCAAATCATCGGTATATTTTTTTTGGGCCCGGGCCTAAAATTTCACCAAAATCTTTCAAACAGAAGAAAGGGATCATGTGGGAAACACATAAAATCCGGACTTTTTTTGGCAATTTTAAAAACCCGGGCCCGGCCCAGGGGCGAACTAGAAAAAAGAGGATTTTGTCGAAAACAATTTTTTCTCCAGGCACTTGCCCGGGGAAAGGAGAAGAGCCCACGACATACTTGTTAATGATAAAAATTATTCAAACCCAAAAAGTACCTTCCCTTTACGGAAATTTTTTGGGGGTTATCCCGGTAAAAATGGTCGTGAAACCAATGTTCTTTATGAAAGGTTGCCAAACTTTTTCCCAGAAATAAACCCACCATCCAAAAGGGCAAAAAAGGGGTCAAAACCTGACAATGTCACATCCGAATTTTTTCGTGGGGAAACTTTTCGTTTCATCGCCCAAATTGAATTAAACGACAGTGCAATTATATCCTAATTTAGTGAAAGTAGTTTTTTTAAATTTAATTTTGATTTCATACGTGCGAAAATGCTTTTTTCCACATATCCCTTTTTTTAAATTCTTACACTTTTTAAATTTTTTTTTTTTTTTGGAAAGGGAAAAATACTTAAAAGTTTATTTCCTTTTCAAACTTTTTTTTTTTCTTAATTCTTACCATTTTACAGGCCCAAAAAAAATCGGGGGGTTTACGAACATCGGGGGGCCTGGGCCCCCCACCCCCCCCCCCCCCAAAGCTACGCCGCTGGGGGAATGGCCCAGAAAAAGCAAAAAAAAAAACCCGAAACAAATGGGGAAATATGAAAGTTTAACGTTTGGCAATGCCCAATTTTTCCTCAGCGTTACTTTACCGTTGTCTGCTACAACAGAAAAGGGTCGTTTTCGACTTAAATTGAAAGCTCCGAAAAATTTTCTTGTATTTTTACGAGCTTTAAGTCCTGTTCAACTTTTTCCCTTCCTACGGGTGTCGAATATTTACTCCCTTGGGTACTACTCTAACCCTGCAAAAATGCCGAGATCACCCAAATTTCCCCTTTATATTAAATGAGCTCAATACTTTTTTTTACTCTCTCGACTTTTTTGATTGGCTTAAAATAAAATAAATATTAATATTGAAACGAAAAGGCTTCTGCTGCAAGGGTTCACTTTCAACAGAAATTCCAAGGGGCCTTTCACTGTGTGAGCTTGAACCGAGGGGGAAATAAACCCACAAAAAACCCCCATTGACTTTGTCGTTCAAAAAAACCCAGATAATCAAACTTTTTTTAAAGTCTTTTTTTCGTTGAATATTAAAAATTTCCCTGTTTGTTGTGATCGTATATTTTAATTTTTTTTAATAGCGTACATTTTTTAAACGCATTTTTGACAAATTGCAGCCAACTTTTTGGGGCGGAGAAAACACGTCCGCCGGGCGGGCAAGTTCAAAAATGGGACAAGTTCCCCTCCTTAGGGCCCTTTTTTCAGTAGTGCCCCCTCCTAAGGGGATCAGAGGGCGAAGCCCGGGAACCCTTCTTAAAATTTTTAAAAAACAATTGTGTGCACCAGAATAAAGAATAAGAATTAACTGTCTGTAAATGCCCATTTGAATACGCACTAAAAAAACCGGGAAAAAAATCACTCTGCCCCTCTATTTTTTAAAAATACGTAATAGCTAATTCGACAACCGCCGTCTATTTCTTTAGGATGCTTTTGGGGACTGTGGTAGGGGGGGTGGAAAGATTTTCTGTGGAGTTTTGCAAAAATTTTTCTTTTTCGATTAAGCTAATATGGGGACAAAAAGAGTAGAATGATTGCCCCCACAAAAGCGGGCCAAAAATTAACATTTTTAAACAAACATTTTGGTCGTTTGTCTTCATTTCACGTACAATTACATAAAACAAAAAACACTAAATAAACCTTAAAAATTCCCAACTTGCCTTTTTGGTTTCATACACCGTACTAAAAACGACCGTTCAAATTTCTTTTAACCAGCGGGTTTGGGGGTTGGGAACAGGTTACAAATTTTGGGCGCGGATTTCTCAATAACCCAAAAGGTACGTTCGGGTCTTTTTTTTGAATAAAAATTTGGGACAACTACTCACATGAAGGATCCGCGCAAAGGCGCGCCGAAAAGCTTTTAAAAAGACCTTTTGGGTTTAATACCTTTAGGCACTGAAATGTCAAAAGGATTCAAAAAAGCAAAACTTCGTCAGTTTCGCAATAAATCGAATCCCAATGTACCCCACTTTCAATTTTACAGCAAAGGGAAAACGCTCCCCCCGGTTTTCATGTTTTTTAAGTATTGAACCCCAACGAAAACTGCCCCACCCGACTACTACTCGCCCTAAAAACCAGCCCGCGGTCGAGAGGGGTGGGTTTAGTTGCTTGTAAAATTTTTTGTTCTAAACCTGACTGTCGGTCCCTACTGCGACCCCGACAGCCCCTCCTCAACTTGTTTTGGAAATACCAAACTGCTTGATATTTCGAGTGAAACAGGAAAAAAGGGGAGGGCCCGTCGCTTTTTAGAAAGCCCCGGGGAAGTGTCAGCTGTCTTTTTGACCCAAAGGCAACTTTCTTTTGAAAAATTTGGGCCAAAAAAAGAACCCTTTGCAAATTCAGACGAGGGTCAGTGCCTCGCCCCATGTGCGACTAAAAACATAGGGGCCTTTTTTAAAATTCCCTCCGGGAATGTGTTGCGGGGTGTGTTTAACCTACAATCCGAACTGCCCCCCACCTGACACTAATACCGCCAACTCCCCCCCGAAAAGGCAGACCCGGGTGGTTGCATCAAAAATTTCCCAAATTTGGCTTTTTTTTAAAAAATTTCGGGAAAAGGGGTTTTTTTCATGACAGCCTTATGCAAGATTCATCCCCCCCCTTAGAAAACCACGTTTCCCCCCTTAACCCGACAACAGTAAGGACAATTTTCTCCGTATGAGGGTTTTTCAAAATATCATCCGGGGTTTGAAACTTTACCAAAGATACCCCCATTTTGCATCTAAATGTCTAAGCCCCCTAAAAGAAAAAAATTTCTCAGGGGAGGATACACCCGTCGTCGAAATTCTTCCCCAGGAAAGGGACCTCCCTAAATGACAAAAAGGGTTCCCCCCCCAGGTGATATGTATCGAAAACCATTATATCTGGGGTGGGGGCTACGCATCATCTCCCGTGTGACCCCCAAATCCCCTCCCTGGGCGCCCCACTGGGGCGAATAAAAACTAAATTTCAGGGTTTTATGGGGGCAATTTAAAATGGTCCCCTTTAATAAAAAACCACCTTAAATGTGGTTTTTAAAGTTTTCCGTCGTCCGAGAACCTTTTAAAAAACAAGAACTTCATTAATTTTCTGCTTTTTATTTTTTTTCATGAAGGGCATACCTTTTGGTTTTAACAATGGGGGTAAAACTGTAAAGTATGAGTTGGTCGATGACTTTTCCCAAATTTAAATGGGGAAAAAAACTTTTGAAAAAAAGGCAGAAGGTTGAAAAGAGATTTTTGAAAAATTTTAAAATTCACCCCATGAAACACCTTGAAAAGAAAAATAACCGTCGTAAATTGTTTTTGTTAAATACTAGTTCCCCTAGAATAAGGATAAATTGGTTACCGTATTGCCCCCCTGAAAAACTCCATATTTGTTAGAAAAAAATTAAAATTTTTAGCGTGCAGCCGTCAGCAAGGGGATTTGATCAAAGGGGAAGAAATTTTTTTGCCCCTTTTGTAGGGGTTTTTCCTACAAAAAGTAAAAGCCCCTCTAAAGGGGAAGAGAAACCGCAGGTTTGTACTTTTCTTAAATCTTTTTCCCCGTATTTTTTAAAATATTTTGGAGAGGACAAAATTTCCAAACCCTTTTTGTGATTTCTAAATTTGTGTTTAATTTAAAAAGAAAACCCAAAAAAATTTTTTTTTTTAGCACAAGACGTGCTTTAATGAAGGCTCCCCGGGTTTTCAGGGAATACTCCATAAAAAACAAAAAATCCCCCGACAAAAAATGGAAAATGATGAAAGTTTTCCAAAGGAAAAAACGGCGAAAACCTTTGAAAAATGGAACGGGAAGGGCGTAAAATGATATGAGTCAAGACTTAACCTTCTGAGAAAAAATTTTAGGTTTTTTCATTAATTTTTTGCTTGAATGATCTAATAAAAGAATCAATTAAATTTTAAATTAATTTAAAAAGGACCTTAAATTCTTTTTCATCTCAAAAAAATGCTGCCTAGCATTAAAAAAAAAACGGGTGTACCCAGCTATTTTTTTACCAGTTTATTTCGGAAAATCAATACACTACTCCCTTTTCTTTACCTGCTTCTTTTCAATTTTGGGCCCTGTCCAATCCCCTATACTAATAATAATAATTTTGGGGGGCTGTAACCCCTTTTTGTTTTTATTTCTTTTATAACAAAGAATTTTATAAAAATATCTCTCGTTTCAAATTTAATGTTTTCGTCATGATTAATTTTTGTATTTTTCTTTTCAGGGGTTTTGAGACGAAATTATTTACAATGAATATCACCCGGGTTTTCGGCAAACCCGTAAATTCTTTTTAAATCTTTCGAATTTCCTGTCCCAGATAATCACTTTAGGAAACTATTTTAGGCCCACATTTTAGAGGCCCGGTCGAATTTCTCTTTTTTCATTTATTGGCAAAACCCCAGAAACTAAAGGGGAAAGAAATATTTTTCAAGTTTACCATATTAAAATTTGTTTCCAAAAGTTTTTTTAGGTGACGTCCTTTTGTGGGGGGGGTGTACTTCCCCTTCCTCTCCCTTTCCCACGGGTTCCCGCTCCCAAACCTCTGGCCCTTTTGGGGAAAAACCCCATCTTCTTTTTGTTATTTTTCTCTGTCCTCATAGAACCCACCGATTACGGAATCTTTTTTGGAACGGGATTATCGGGGATAATTGGCTTTCCCCGACACTTTTTTTAAAATCGTTTCGAACGACCTTCCCCTACTACAAAAAGCAAAGCAAAGCCCTTAAACAGTGGAATTTAGACGAGGGCGGCCTACGATGCATTAGTTGCTTCTTCCCCTGGGGATTAAGTTACCTTTCAACGATTGGCCCGGTTTTCCTTCCCCAGTGGGCAAAACCCGTGGGAAAATCAGAAAATCAACGCTTGAACCTTTCATCAAACAATAACAAGTGACAAAAATTTCAATTATTTTTGTTGTTTTACGGCGGGAAAAAAATTGTTTTTCCAATAGTAGGAGAAAGATTGTTCTTCTTGGGGGAGATCAGACTGCGACCCCTATTCTAAAGGATAGGGTTTTGTTTTCCTAGGAAACTTTTTCCCCACCGTTGCTATCAATTACTGGGGAAAAAGAGATTTTTGTATCAAAAACTCCTTTGTTTAAATGATTAAAACATGCAAGACCAAGGGGATAGGAAAACTAAAGAAAAAAAAAGGGTAAAGGGGGGAGGTATGCAAGGGTAATTTTTATTCCCCTGGCCCGTGGGATCGTTAAAATAAGAAAAAAACAAACTCTTTTTAAAACACAACTCTTATCCCAAGTTTTTGTGGTGTGTGGGGTGTGGTATTTAAATTTGACACCCATAAACCCCCCCCGAATAAGGGTTTTCCGGTAAACCCCTCTAAATTCCCACGGGGAAGTCCGGTTTTAGTTTTTTAGCCATCATCTACACCCCATCTATTTTTTACATTTTATTGTGTCCCCGTTCAGAAAAGTGTAACGTAAGCTTTTTCCCCGTTTTTTACGTAGCAAATCTCCGTACCATACAACCCGAAAAGAGTGAATGAATTATTTCCCGTTTTAAAAATGTGGAAAATTTGTTTTTGAAATGCTCCCAAACCCTTTTCTACCATTTTTGTTTTTTAGTTAGGAAATTGTTTTTATAAACAGCAAAACCCCAAATTTTTGGGAAAATTTTTTCCTTTCTTTCTTTTTTTATAAAAATCGAATTATAAAATAAAAAAAAGGGATTGTTATTGTTTTAAAATAAAACTCCCTGAATAAACTAATCTGACTATAGTTTGTAAGACGTTCAAAATTGTAGAGGCTTATACTAAAAATAATCCTGCAAAGTGGGTGGAAAATTGTGAGATTGGCCGTGTAAGGGGAATGGTGTATATTTGTATAACATCTGAGCTGTACAGGTTGATTTCTTCAAATTGCAGCTTTCAGATCTCCTGCCTGGGAGGTACTAGTAGGGAGACACAACATTCTACAGACTCTGGTGCAATGTTCGTGTCCGATGGCAATCTTGCTTTTTATCACATTACCAAGACCAACCGGGATCATATACGCATTGTCAAAACGACAATGCCAAGAACCGTTTATCAAGTAGAGTTCGTCAACTTTTCGTTGCCAGTCGTCTCAAGAAAACGTAAAATTTTAAAAATTTAAAAATTACATCGCTATTCAGCAAAATAAATATCATTTCAGTGAACTTCAGGGAAGTGTAATTTCCTCCGAACTTACATTCCGTGTACGTTTCTTATTAATCCGAAAATTTGCCAAAATTGTGAGGAACGTCTGAGCTTGAACAATTCCCTGTATCAGAAGACTATAAAATCGTGGAGACATAGCAGCAGTACTTGATTTATACGTTTATTAACAGCCTTTAGCTAAAAATCTTGATTGAAGCGTCGTGCCCATTTGGGTCCCAGAGAACGAGGCCGCTCAGATTTTGTCAAGGGTGTCACATGATTTTGTCTGAAAATGGTTTTGACAACCCTTCACGTGCAAGTTAATATGAGAAATTAATTGTCACGGTTTATAGCACTTTGCCCTACTGCCCTAGGTTACACATCTTCCCCCCTCCTTCAAAATATTTTTCCTGTGACTCCTCTTATACCTTCACCCAGCCACCACTTCTCACGCCCAGTCCCCTTCCCTAAATGTGTTGGCATGACGCCCCCGTAAAGCAGGGAGTAAAAACTCCCTGATTATCGCATTGACATTGGCTGCAGAAAACCTTATACATCTATGTTAAGCCAATAAATGGCCTTGGTTTCAGGATTCATGATATGAAAGGAGATCATTATTAGGAGGGTTTAGTCAACTGAGGCTTAGCAGTAGGAACAAAAAGTGTACCTCTAATGCTGATGCCTGACAGAGATCCAGTCTTTTTGTACCACATATTGTCTGACAGATTTTGGCTGTGGGCTGTCTTTCCTAGCATCCAAGTGCTGTAGTTTGTAACAAAATGAATATCAGTAAGCCGTAGTTTGACATTTTGTCCTCTAGGTCAAATTTAGAGGTGCGTCAGGAGATGTAGCTTTCAACGAGCATGGGGATCGAGTTAATTACACCGTCAATATTTACTCAGGAAAGGACAGGTTCGCCCAGAATTTGGTAAATAGACATTGGTTCAAACTATTTCTGCTAAAACTTTCAATTCTTTGCAGATTTCTCTCAAGCAAGTACTCAAAGTATGGGCTTGACCTAGTTTGCAGTTCCCCCAATTTGAATAAGTGTAACCCGTCAGCCTAATTCAGGAATGGTGCCTGTCAATCATGTTGCAATATTTTGTTACGTCTTTGTTAAATTCATGGAGAATAACTCCCAGTTTACTTCAATATTCAATGGTTTTACACAGAAACCTAACGAAATAAGAGGACATTTGTAAGATTTAGCAGATTTTGAAAAAAAAAATTTGGGATGACTGCTTTTTCTTATTAAGATACCGTTTTTAAGAACGTTTTGCAACGATTTGGATACGACCTTGCTCTTGATTGTACACATGGAACTAGAACCTTAAATCAGACATTGAGTCTTTGTAAACATGCTCTGGTCGAAAACAGTGATTAGGCCTACTTGACGAAAGCACTTTAAACTTCAGAAATATGTAAGTAACGTGATGAAACATAGTTTGTAGGATACGCCATATTTTGTCAACCGTATAGCCGAAAAATTTGAGCTTGACAAGGCACTCCATTTCTCTCCATGAATTGCTACGTAAGTAGCAACCTAGGCCCATATGGGGTTTGTGGGTCAAAGATATTGTTCAGGTATAGGCCTAAGGCATAGACCTACAGAGTGTGCAATCACCGACGTCTTGTGGACCAGAACAGTTACAAAACAAAAATACACTCTGCTTTGTTGGTAGAGAGAATCAGTGGTGAGGCACGTGATCCACAGTATTCAGTACAAACTTATGAATTATTCAGTAACAAACATTTATGAATGTATGACAGCCAAATGTGAGCCTCATTGCCAAACCAAAGTGTGGTCTGCACACTCATCGTTGTAACTCAATCTTTTGCCCTCAGGCAGGATACTTCGTCAAGACACAAAAAGCTGGAGATAGCTAATGGAGAAAAGGGCCCGGTAACCCGGGAAAATTAAATTTACATTTGAAAAAGACGTTGGGGAAAATTTCAAAAACTTCTGGAACAATAAAACTTTTTAAATTTTAAAAGAATTTTTTTCCCTTGTTTTTATTTGGGAAAAATACTGCATATGTTTTTGAAATGAGGATCCGGGCCTCGATCGAGGACTCGATAAATAACACACCACAATGCTCATATTATTTTTCTAATATATTATTATTATATATATTTATTATATATATAAAAAGATATATTTTTAAAAAAAAGGGCGAAAGGGGGGCTAAAAAATTGGCGGGGTAAAAAAAGAAATTGTGACTCCCCCCGGATTCAAACTGGGGAAAACCCCCCGCTTCCCAGTGCGGACGCTCAAACCACGGAGCCATAAAGCCAAATGGTTTGGCCTCGGGTTCAAACCCATATAAAGCACTCGAAATTCCCCTCCTGGGGCAGCACCAAATTTTGGGAACAGCACTAGTTCCCCTTTTAAAAAAAAGAAAAAACAATTTTAATTATTAAAAAATATTTTATATATATATATATGAAAATATATATTATAAAATTATATATTTTTTTTTGTAAAATTTTTCAATTTTAAAAAAATTTTTTTTCCAATTCCCCCTTTGTTTTTAGATCTCATCAGTGCAGCCAGAAAATTTTTTCAAGACTAAATGGCAGGCTGACAAAACATAACTTTGCGTAGCCCGGGCCCTTTTTAAACGGAAACCTCCCCTTTGAATACTGTCCGGAAAAGGATGTGCGGGAAGTGGTCCCCCCGTTTAAAAAGACCCCTCTTAGCTTTACCTTTCCAAAATTCCAAATCCATGTTTTTGAAGACCATAAAGTATGGTACATATTTTGGGGTCACAGTCTTCAAAGGGAAAAACAAACCTAACAGGATTAAATTTTTGGGGGTATATCCTGCCCTTTTTTTAATAGTGACAAGGGGGGGGATCATGTCGGCTATCGTTTAACTTTAGAAAAAGCCCAACATACTCAAGTTTGGTACACCTGTTACTGCCCTCTACCCAAAAGAAAACCTTTGTTAAAATAATCTTTAAACAGCGGTGAAAGACAATAATTTTTTTTTTAATAACCATCACTTCACAAAAATTGTATAAAATTTTAATAAAAGGTTTTTAATTATAGGCCCCCAGGTACAGTAATTTCATTTTTTTTTATCAAGCCCAATGTTTAAAAAATTTGGGAAAAGACTGAATTCTCCCATAACCCTCGGAAAATCAACCCTAAAAAATTAGTCTGTGTCCCACCGGACGTTTTTTCCAGGTTACCCTTTAAAACAGTGTCTGGAGAGACTTTTTTTTCCCACCACATTAAAAAATTTGGGTGTCCCCCCCAGACACTTTTTAACTTTTTTACCATCTTTTCCGGCCAGAAAATTACAACAAATCCCACTTTTAAATACTGCCTTTTTTTTGCCACTGCCCGGCTAGAAACACACAGTTTTTTTTGATTATCCGCAAATGTTTTTGGGGCAACGTAAATTTAGGCTTTCCGTAAAACTTTTTGGCCGCGGGGGAAAACATAAGACGGACTGAACTCAACCCCGTAAAAAAAAAAAACCATAAACCCAAATCAAATCCAGGGATCGTTGGTTATCCCTTCCCCAAGGGAAAGACCAAACCATTGAAAACGGGGGAAAATTATAAAAATTTGTTTTTTGGGGTTTAAATTTGGTTGATTTTTAATACTTTTCCCAAACATGGCGTATTGTGTAGGGGTACTACTTAAAGTATTTTAGTTTTTTTAAAAAACCGGGAAATTTTCTAAATATTTTTGAAGTAGAAAATACAAACCGCCAACACCTTTAAAGCTAAAAAGGCAGATGGGTGTTTTTGGGGGACGTCTGGAGACCAAAATAAAACCCCGAACAGCGAAAAAAAGCGAAAACTTCCTTTTTAAATAGAAGGGGGCTAAAAGCAGAGGAAAGAAAAATGTACATGGAATTTCAAAATTTTCGGGTCTTTTTTTTCGGATCACGCATGTTCAAAGGAAATGTGGGGAGAAATTGTCATTTTGGGGACCCGCTTTGGGTTTTTAAACTAAAAACGGGTAAAACGGGCTTTGAAAACCCGGGCTTACAAAAAAATGCCCCTTAGTTTTGACTTTACAAAATTTCATGCAAAAAAAAACAGCCCAGTTGTGGTACTTTTAGACAGTGGTGTACTTAGGGGGGCCTTGGGGACTCCCCCCCTCATTTTATCCCGATTTTTTTAATTGGGAAAAATACGTAAACTTTTTTAACAAAAGTTTTCCCTTAAAAAGGTACAATGTCGCACCAGATTGCTGTTTTAAACCCCTAATTTTTAAAAAATGTTCAAAGGGGGGGGGACCCCCATTAGCCATGGTCCCCCCCCCTCCCTGTTTCCGTTTTTTTTCTTGTTTTAGTTCCTAAAAAAAACTATTTTTTAAACCCAAAAATTTTATTTTTAAAAAGGTGGGCATATGTTAAACCCGGTTGCATGTAAGGAACCTAATTTTTCAAAAATTTTAAAAGGGGCCCAGGGACCCCCCCTTAAAACCCCTCCCCGGGCACCCGATCACAAAACCATACGGGCCTGGCCCCCGTGAAAAAATCCTGTCTACCCACTGCCCTGTGGGATTGCCTATTTAACCCCAATAAAGACTCGGGTGTTACGCCCCCCTTTGGTCGGGAAATTTAAATTTTGGGTTTTGAGGGGTTTAATTTTACGTTTTTGATTACCTGCGGGATGAAAAAAGATTTGTATTTTTTAAAATAACCCCTTTCAGTGATGTTTCCGCCCAAAATTTTTGACCCCCTCGGGTCCCTTCCCGGGCCCCAAATGGGTTTTGCAGCGCCCAAGGGGGGGCTGGGGAAAAACTGCATCCCCCAAAAAAAAAAATTAAAAGAATCGGGATCCCGGGAAAAAAGAAAAGAAAAGGAAATAATTAAAAAAAAAGAAAAGAAAAAATAAACCGGGGGAAAAAATAAACGCCCGACAAGAAAAAAAAATATAAAATGGGGGTTTGATACTGAATTTAGGTAAGGGGGGTAGGGAAATTGTTTTGGTAAATTTGGAAGGAAATGGGGATGTTACAAATTTCTGTGGTAGACCGGCTATACTAGGGATGGGGGAAAAAAAACCAAGGGGACGAAATACCCAAAAAAGAGTGAATGGCGGGGAAGAAGGGAAACAGGACAAGGGCCGGGCAGAAAGGCCGACTTCCCAGGGGAGAAAAAAAAATAAAGCGGAGGAAAAAAAGGGGAAGGAAAAATTAAAAGGCATTTTCGGGGAAAAACGCCCCGGAAAAGTTTTTAATATAACTTACAGGGGGAATTTGGGGAAACAAAGAAAAGGAAAAGGCAGCCCCGGGAACCCAAAGGGGGGCAAAAGTACCCCCCTTTTTTCCAGCAAAACAATGTTTTTTTTGTGACAAAATTTTAAACCCCAAGCCCCCCTAAATTTGAAACCATCCCATTTTCCCCCCCAGACTTTTTCCCCCTCTCTCTTTCCCTTGGATTCCCCAAACCCTAAATGGGGGAAAGGGAACTAATAAGAGATGGAAATGGGGGAAAGGGAGCCGGGCAGGCTTAACCAAATTTTTTTATTACTGATTTTTCTGGATATTTAAAAAACCCACACTCTTTTCCCCCCAAAGGGTAAAATTTTTAGTGTGGGGGCTAAAAAAATCTTATTTTGGTGGGGCTCTTTGTTTAAAGAAAATTTTAAAAGGGAAAAAAGGGAAGGTTAGCTTACTTCCCACAAATGCCCGGGGCTGTCCCCTTTAACCCCGATTCTGGACTCAAAAGTCCATGCTTTTCGGACTGGGAAACGGGCCCCAGAATGGGGGGTTTCTGGAATCTGAATTGGCCCGGAAGGGGCTGCACGGGAAACTCGGCCCTGGGAAACCGTTTTCAAGAAGAATTGCAAAAAAAATGAAATTTAAATATTTGTTCCCTGGGGGCTATTTTGTTATTGATGAAACTTTTCAACATATAAATGGTCCCAAAACAGTAAATTTAAAAAAATACAATTTTAACCAGGGCATTAAATTGCTCCTAAAATCCCCGGTTTTTTAAAAAATTAAATTTTACAAAACATTAAAAAAGCTGTTTCCCACTTTCCCCAAAATAGCTGGACTCGGAATTGGCCCGGAATTAAAGCCCCCGGGGGAACCCAAATCGGCTCGGAATTAAAAGGGTATACTGGACTCGGCATTGACCATAAATGGTGGTCCCCTTAAATCTACTTTGGGCCCCGGGATTGGGGGCCATTGGCTAGGATACGGGCCCTGAAATACAGAGAGTTTGGTTTCACGGGGGGGGGGCCGTCCCCCCCCAAATCGTTTAAAAATTTTTTTAAAAAATTTTAAAATGACCCCAAAAAGGCTTTTAGCACTTGCCGCGGGGGGGGAATTCCCCCTCCCCCCCGGTGATGTGAAATATGTGATTTGGTGCATATTTTAATAAAAAATTTTTGTTCCCAAAAGGGGGACATTTATTATGTACCCTTGTGAAATTTTTTGTAGGAAAAACCATAGTTAAAAACAGGGTTAACTATGGAATAACTTATAAAAATCAAACACAACAACCCATATTCCCGGGCAAATAATTTTTCATTCACAAGTATGCAGAATCACATAACATTTCAAAAAAGTGAAGGTGTTGCTTTTGTACTTTGGCCTACCACTAGATCCCAAATTGTTTTTCCTTTTTTTAGGCGTGAAATTTGTCCCCTTCCGGTATGGATGGATTTTTGGCAAAACGCTGTCAGTGCTCCGCTTCAACCGGTTGGCGGGGAGCGAAAAAAATTTGGCCCCAAATGCCCCCCAAATTTCGTGGAAATGGCATTTCCCCAGCCTATTTGCCGAACATAAATAGGGGAAAAAATGGGAAAATATTGAAAAAAAAAAAAAACAAAAAAAATCCCAACTTTTTTTTCTCAAGGGCGACTGCCCCCCCCCCCCCCCCCCCCTTGGGCCCAACGCCCCTTTCCGCAAGATTTTATCATTCCAAAAATTCTCTAAGATGCCCCTTTTTTGGGCATCTGGGCACCTTAAATTTAAAAAAAAATTTCAAAGGGGAGGGAGTTTCCCCTCCCCAAATTTCGGCTCTTAATGAAGGGACAAAAAGGTTTTCCACACTGCTTATACAATCGCAGGGGCCCCCCCAAAAATTTAAACAATTTACGGAGGCGGGGGGGGGGGGGACTGGGGTGGCATTACAAACTGTTCTCCCCCCATCCCCAAAACCCCCGGGGCAGCCCCCCTGTACCCAAATGAAACTGAAGATAAAAGGGCGCGTGAAAGACGGGGGATTTTTTGGTAATTTTAAAAGAAAAAATTTACAAAAAAACAAAATACGTTTTTTATTAAACGCCCTTAGGGATTATTTTTGGTCAAACCTTGAGTCTTCGGGGCCAAACTTTTACGGGTAGTAAAATTTTATTTTGATCGTTTTTTTCTTGTGGGGCCCCCGTGTGCGTAGGGGGGAACAGGGGCCACGTACCCCCCCCTACCCTGGGGGCAGGGAAACCCTTAACATGATCCTTTCCCGCCCTCCCTAAACCCCTTTCCCCCCTCATTATGCCCTTTTGTGCTTTTAGACTACCAAAAAGGCGATTTTGATTCCATTTTTGTAAAAAACCCAAATCCCAATTTTGGGAGATAGTAAAATTTCTTTTTTTCGATATAACAATTTTTAATACCTTAGAGTCTGGGGTCCCCTTTCCCTTGGACCCCCCAATTTGGGCATTGTCCCTGGCCCCAACTAGGGGTCTTACAGGGGGGCCCCGGGGGCCCCAAACCCTACGGGGGGAAAGCATTTCCCCTCCAAACGGGCCCTCCCAGGGAGCTGGGCCCTTTTTTTTTGGGGGGTGTCCGTTTTGGGGAACGTTTAAACCCCAAATGCCCCTTTTCCCGAAAATCATCTGGGGACTCCACTCTCCCTTGGGCCCAACTAGTAAACCTTTGGGATTTTTTGGGCCAAAAGTGAGGCAAACCAAAAGCGAACAAAAGGAAAAAAAGGTTTTCAAAAAACCCAACAGAGCATATACTTAAAAAGTATCTGGGGTTTTTAAACCCCCCTTTCCACAAAACAAAAAATGCTACCTGCTAATTACAAACAAATGCCCCGTTAAAAACGATTATTTTCAAAACTTTGAAAAAGGGACTGCCACGTATTATCAGTTTAATGCTCCCGGGGCCTACCTTTTTTTAATTTTATTTTTCCTCATTTTTAAATGGGGGGCATGGCCTGTTTGCACTCCCCCTGGTCGCCACTGCCTATAAACGACCCGGGGGAACCGTTTTCCCGGGGCCCGACTAGGCGGTCCGAGAACGAGAAAAATTGTATTACGGCAAACTGAAAGCAGATCCGGGAATGCTTTTTTTTAATGAAAAATGCAATCCCCTTTTTAAAAAATTAGAAAGCTCCTTGAAACGGGTGTGGTACGGGAATCTCTTTTTTTATGACACCATGGTAGTGCCCAAGACTTAATAAAAAAGGAAAAGATTTTTTGATCGTGTCCTTTTTCAAACTGGGCTTAAATGGTGTCAGATCTCAACAACCACCCTCATGCCCTTTAAAAAATTGCAAATTTTGCCAAAAAGGGGCTACGACAAATATTTTTAACCCAAAGGCATGGCCTTGCCTTGATTTTGGGAAAGAAATTTTTTCCCGCTTTTTTTGGTAAAAGGGTTTGGGACTTTTTCCCTTGATTTTGTACTAGTCACTATTTTTTTGACCTCCCCCGATTTCCACTTATGTAAATTTTATTTAAATTTAAAAGGTCTCCTCATTTCCTTTGACATCCCATAAGTTCACTTTGGGTTCTCCCGAAATAAAAAAAAAAATTTTGGGAAAAAGTCGTTTCCCCCAAACCCCTAGGGCCATACTTTTAAAGGGGCGATTTCCCTTCCGAAACCCGCTTTCAAAGGAAAAGTTTTTTCCTGTTGCTTATAGCAGACTTATTTCCTCGAAAAATTATTTTCCCCGGGACACTTTTTCCTGTGGGGGGCGGACCTTTTTTCCTAAAAATTTTTTTTTCCGGCGGGACATATTTTTTTGGAAAATTTCGGGTGGGACCCCTTTTCCGGAGAGGAAAACCTTTTTCCTTTTTAAAAAGGGAGCAAAATTATTTGGGTTTCCCCCCACGTGTTCTCCCATTAGTTTTTGTGAGGATTTAAAAGCAATTGTATAAAGGAAAAAAAATTGGCCACGCTTGGCTGGGCCAAAGGGTTTTGGGAAGGGTATTTTTGCCTTCAAAAAAACTAAGCTTGTCAAAAATTTTTTGGGCATGGGAAAAGGAAATTAGTTTTGTAAAAACCTAGGACGGGGGGTTAAAAAAAGTAAGAGAAAAACGGGTGGAAATAAGGTTTGAAAAAAAGCTTTCTGGACATAGAAGTAAAATTGGGTAGATTGCATTGCCCTGCGAAGGGATGAAAAAACGACCGATTCTGTTGAAGGGGAGGAGGAAAATTTTTTCTCCCCTCAATGAGAGCGGGGAGTCTTCAAAATTTTGCTAAAGAAAGAAAGGGTTTTTTCATTCTTCCCTAAAGGAGCAACTTTTTTTTTTCCCCGACAAAAGAAGTCGCCCCATCTTTAAATTTAAATCCCGATTTTTGGGTTACTGATCTCATTCGGGGAAAAACCAAAATTGGAAAGGGGGGTCTTGAGTTGTAATAAAAGGTTTTTATCTTTATTTTTTTTTTTGGGTAAACCTCCTCTGGGCCCGAAATAGCACCCCAAAAAATTTGGGACGGTGTGAGCAAATTTTTTTTATTGTTATTTTTGTTTTGAAGTTTGAAAAAATTGTTTTAAAGTGTACCTTTATATATTTATTTTCCACCCAAACCCTTTGGGATCACAGGCTAAGAAAATGGTGTTTTAAATAACTTAAATAATTTCATAGAAAAAGTTTCTTTAAATTTTTTCAAGATTTTTTGCGGCTACTAAAAAAGGGAGAAATTGTACCCCTAAAAATGATATTATCATTTTAAAATTCAATTTTTTTGTACCCAAAATTTAAGGGGAAAAATTTTTTGTATAAAAAAAGGAAAAGGGGGGGTAAAGGGAAGACTTTTATTGGAAAATGATCAATTTTTTCCATCCTTTTAAAGGAAAAGGTTTTAACAAAAATTGGGAAAATGCAAGTTTTTTAAATAAAATGATCATCGATTTATCTATTTGTGTTGCAAAATGTTTTTGGTTAGGGGGATTTAAAAATTGTATTTTTTTGTTTTGTTTTGTAGGTTTTTTTTGGGTTTAGGGTACCCAAAAAAAACCTTTGGGGAGAAACCTTTACAAAACTGTCTTTAAATTAATTAAACCGTAAATTGTGAGTCTCCATATAATCCCCACTCGTGAAAAATCCCAAATGCACAAGCTCAAAGGGAGCGTGCAAATTTTATATATTATAATAATATATATAAAATTTTTATAAAATATATATAATATAAAATATAATATATATATTTTAATATTTTGTATATATTTAATATAAAGTAATATGTTTTTAAAATTATAATTATAAAATTTATATATTTTATAATTAAATTTATTATATTTTTATTTTTATATTTTTAATGTATATATTAATATATAATATATTATATATATATATATATAATTAATATATTTTTAATATATTATATATATATTATATATTTTTATATATATATAGGTCGAAGAGAAATTGGGGTTTTAATACATTCGATCTTGAATTGAAACCAATCCTAGATAAGCGTCCCCCTTTTTCAAAAAAGGAAAAGGGGGTTGAAAGAAAAGAAACCAGAAAAAGGGAAAAACTAAGGCACACGGGAAAACTTAAACTCGTGGGGTAAAACGGTTTTTCGGGGCCGTCCCTAGCCCCACCACCCAAATTTGCGCTTCTGATTTCCAGAACGAACAACAGACTTCTTATCCAGCGGCTCATTTTCCTCTCTCCTTTTCCCGGGGGAAAATCCCTGAAGGGGAATGAATATTAAAAATTCGTAAATTGGGTAGATCGAAGTTAGAATGTGTAGGTCGAAAGAATTTGGTTAAACATTCATCTTGAATTGCCCCCAAATCCTAGATAAAAACGTGGGCCCTTATCAAAGAAGAAAGGTTGAAAAAAAAAGCCCCGAAAAAAACAAAGGGCGAAATTTAAAAACTTAAAACCCCGTGGGGTTAAACGGTTTCGGGGCCTTTCCTAAAACCCCCACCAAATGCAGCTTCCGATTTCCAGCGAGACAACAGACTTCTTATAAAAAACGAGCTCATTTTTCTCTCTCCTTGTTACCCAGGGAAATTTCCCCGGGAAAGGGAAAAGAATATTCAATAAGTCGTGATTGGTAGATCGAAGTTGGGAATGTGTGGTTTCAAGATTTTGGGTTTAAAATTCGATCTTGAATTGAAACCAACCCCAATAAAAAGGGGGGGGGGTAGCCCTTAAAAAAGGGGGAAATTTTAAAAAGAAAAGCACCAGAAGGGAAAAACAAACGGCAGGGAAATTGAACTCGTGCGGTAAACGGTTTTTCCGGGGGCCGTGCCTAAACCCCCACCCCCATGCATTTTCCCTGTTTCCGACTAGAAAACACTTCTTATACCAGCGAGCTCAGTTTCCCCTCTCCTTGTTACCATGGAAACCCCTTAAAGCGGGAATAAATATTAAATAAGCCCGTGTTTGGGTAGATCAAAGAAAATTTAAAATTTGGTTAAAAGTCGAAAAAATTAAACACACCAAAAAAAAAAACCCCAAAAAACAAAAATAAAATTTTTAAATTTTTAATTTTTAAAAATTTTTTTTAAAAATTTAAAAATATTTTTTTTTCCCTTAATTAAAAAAATTAAAAAGTTTTTTTAATAAAAAATTTATTAAAAAAATATTTTTTATATTTTTTAGTATATTTTTATATATATATATATATATATATACTGAAATGAAACGGGTAAATGCGGGGTGTGTGCATCTACAGAGGGCTGGATGGCTGCTCTGTAAAATTTCCTTTTTTGATTGTATTATTTTTCAGATACTATAACCACCTTTTTCCCTTTAGAAGTTTCAACCCCCCCAACGGCTGTTTTTAGTATCAAGTAATTTATGAAGGGGCGTTTACTACTTTTTCAAAAATTTTGGGAGAAATAATTTTTTTCGATTTTTTTTTTGCGACTATGCAAGGCATACCCTTCAAAAACCCCGTGGAAAGCACAAAGTTTATCCCAATCCTTTTAAAGGCTTTTAAAAACCTGTTCTAACAGAGGTTTTTAACTATACTGAAATTCGAAAAAAAGTTTTAAATTTTTTCCCACGGGGGCCCTTTAAAGGTTTGGGAAAGAAATACAAATACATGAAATAAACCCTTTTTAAAAAAAATTTCTTTTTTTACCTACCGAAAAATTTGGCAAAAAAACTTGGCTTGTAGTATTCGTTTGGGAGAGAATTTTTATAAAATTTGTGCAAACAGTATTCGGGAAAAATTCAGTATCTTAACCTTTCCCCTAGCAAACAGGAAAAAAATTATATGGATTCACAGCTGGAAAGGTAGATTCAAATTTTTTCAGGGAATAAATGTAATTTAAAGTGTATCTTTAAGCTGTATTTACAGGTACCACCCCAAAAACCTTGAAAAGCAGCATCTAAATTGCCGAAAGGGGGGTCATGTAGGTTCGTTTTCCGGGCTTCCCGGGGCCTTTTTCCCCTTCCATTCCCTATCTCCCATTTTTTGTGTCTTGGCGAAGTATCCCTCCCCTGGGGAAAAAAGATTGATTACAACGATGATGTCGACCACACTTTTTTTTTGGGGGCCCCAATTTTGGTGCTCAAAATTTTTTTCTGCATACTTCATAAAGGGTTTGTTAGATATTTTTTTTGCGATCACTGAAAGCCCCCACCACGGGTTTCTCTCTCCCAAACAAAAGCAAGTGATTTTTTTTTTGAAAACTTTTTCTGGCCCCCAAAAGACGTGGGTGTTGCACACTTCTGTAGGTCTATCCCTTTAAAGGGCCCCTTTTCCCTAAACCCAATATCTTTGCCCCAAAAACCCCCATATGGGCCTAGGTTCTACTTACGTAGCAATTCAGGGAAGAAAAAATTTGGAGGGGCCTTGTAAACCCAAAAAATTTTTGGGCTAAGGGTTTGCCCAAAATATGGCGAAATCCTAAAAACCCTATTTTTTCCATAAACGTTACTTTACATATTTCTGAAGTTTAAATTGCTTTCGTCTTGGGGCCAATCACGGGTTTTGGGACCCAGAGCTTTTTAAAAAAGGACTCAAGTCTGATTTAAGGTTCTAGGGCCATTGTAAAATCAAGAGAAAGGTCGAAATCCAAATCGTTGAAAAACGTTCTTAAAAACGGTTCTTTAATAAGAAAAAGCTCACCCCAATTTTTTTTTCAAATCTGCAAAATTTTTAAAAATGCCTCTTATTTCTTTTGGTTTCTTTTTTAAAACCTTAATATTAAAATTCCCTGGGAGTTATTCCCCAAATTAATTTAAAAAAAGACGTAACAAAATATTGCAACATGATTAAAAGGCCCCTTCCCCTAAATTTGGCCCGGACGGGGTAACTAATTAAATTTTGGGGAAAACTGAAAACTGGGTCAACCCCTATTTTTAGTACTTGCGTTGAGAAAAAATCGGGCAAAAAATTGAAATTTTTTAGCAAAAATGGTTTTAAACCCAAAATGTCTATTTCCCAAAATTTGGGGGGCAAACCTGTCCTTTCCTGGAAAATTTTTGACGGTTTTTTTTAACTCGACCCCCTGCTCTTTGGGAAAGCTACTCTCTGACGCCCCTTTAAAATTTGACCTAGAGGACAAAATGTCAAACTCCCGGCTTACTGATTATTCATTTTGTTACAACAAACCCCCTTTGGTTTCTAGGAAAGACAGCCCAACCCCCAAATTTTAAAAAATTGGGAAAAAAAAAAAATTTTTTCAGGTTTTTTTTTTTTTCCCCCCCTTTTTTTTTTAAAAAAAAATTTTTTTTCCCTATCAAAATCCTTAAAAAGGCCTTTTTTAAAAATTAATTTTTTTTTTAAAAGGAAAAAATTTTTTTTTTCCCTTTTTTTAAAAAAAAAAGGGGGGGAAGGGGGGGGGGGGGTGGGGGGAGGAAAAAGGAAAAAAAAATTTTTGGGGGGGGGGGGAAATTTTTGGGGGGGGGGCCTTTAAAAAAAAAATTTTTTTTTAAAAATTGGGTTTTTTAAAAAAAAAAAGGGGCCCCTTAAAAAAAAGGGGGGCCCTTTTTGGCCCCAAAAGGGAAAAAAAAAAATTTTAAATTTTTTTTTTAAAAAAAAAAAAAAACTGGGTTTTCCCCGGGTTTTTTTTTGGGGGGGAATTTAATTTTTTTTTTAAAATTTTTTTAAAAAAAAAAAAAAAAAATTTTTTAAAAAAAACCCTTGGGTTTTAAAAAAAATATTTATTTTTTTTTTTTTTTCTTTTAATTTCCAACATTTTGTTTTTGGTTGGTTTTTTTTTTGGTGCCCCAACGAAGCCTAGTTTCCCCCAAACATTTAAATAAACTTTTTTCCCTAAATCAAGGGGAACTTTAAAATTTAATTTCCAATAGATCCCTAATTAAATTTATAATTTTTAGGGGAGGCAAAATGGTCTATCTGGGAAAATTTCAACCAAAACCACCAGACAATGGTTTGGTTTAACCCTTCAAATTTTTGTTTTTTTTAAATTTTTAATTTATTTTCATTGGGGGAAATACCAAAAATTTAAATTTTAAATTTTTTCGTCTTTACCGCCCCTTTTTAACGATTAATAAAAAAAGGATACAATATAATTTTTTAAAATTAACATTAAGGCCATTTTTCAAAGTAAAATAGTTTTATCAAATTTAAAATTAAAAATTTTCCCAATGGGGAACTGTGATTTTTAATTTTAAATTACAATTTTTATTTTAAGGTTTCAAAATTTAATACAATTAATCTCCTTTCAAAACAAAAGTTAGTAAGCCATACAATTACCCTATTTTTGGGACAAAAATTCAGGAAAAGGTAACCAAGGAAAAGTTCTTTAATTAAAAATAATAAGAGGGAACTTATTAAATAATTTAAAATTTTCTAATTAATGTTAAAAAAGGGGGCCAAATTTTGGGCCCAGGAATAAATTTCCATATAACCGACAGAAAATTGGCCATTGGTCGGGTTTTTAAAGGGAATTCTACATCGGGAAATCATGTTTTCGAACGTTTTTTTTTAAAAAATAAACTTAATTTAAAAGGGAAATAAAATTTTTAATTAAAAATGAGTGGTTTTAAATATTTAGAAAATTTATAAAATCTTTTTAACTTGACTTCAAAAATTTAAATTCCAAAAAAGCCCTAGGTTAAAGCCGAATTTTCCTAAGCGGTCTGACAATGACCCTATTTAAAATTGTTACCCAAATTTTTTAAGTTACCTTTTTCCCCCAAAAGTTAACATAAGAGCTCAAAAATTTTTCAAATTAATTTTCATTAAAATTAGGCTTCGGTACCCGAAATTAAAAAATTTTTCGTCTTTCCCATTAAAATTTTTCCTTAAAACATCAAATAGTTTATTCCATAGTTAATATGTATTAACTATGTGTATCCTACAAAATATTTCACAAGATACATAGTAATATGTCTCCCTTTTGCATACAACATATCGTATAAAGGTATGCACAAAATCACATATTTTCACATCACCCTCACGTGGGGGAGGGGGAACTCCACTCCCACACCCCCTCACGCGCAAGTGCTTAAACGCCTTTTGGGATCATTTTAAAATTTAAAAAAAATTCTGAAATCTTGGGGGGGGGCAGCCCCCCCCAGGGTAAATCCAAACTCTCCAAAATCTCTGTATTACATGGCTTGTATCCTTGTCCACCTGGCCCGAATCCCGGGCCAGTGTAGATTTAAGTGACCACCATTCATGGTCAATCCCGATTCCAGTATACCCTTCAATTCCCGAGCCGTATCCGATCCGGTCTTTTCTTCATTCCGGGCCAATTCCGATCCAGCTATTTGGCGAATGTGGCATCATGCTTTTTTGGTACTGTTTTTGTATATTACATTTTAAATTAAAACCGGGCAGTTTAGGAGTCAATTTTCATGCCCTGGTTCAAGCTGTAATTTTAATTTGACTGTATGTGACATTTATATGTTGAAACTGTGCATCAATAACAATGTAGCCCTAGTGGAAACTTTCATTTTTGGCACTCTTCTTGAATCGGTTCCGAGTCCGAGTCCAGCTGCAGGCCCATTCCGGGCCACTTCAGATTCCAGAACCTTCCATTCTGAAGCCAGGTCCGAGTCCGACAAAGCATGGACTCGAGTCCAGAATCGAGTACGTTACAGCCTCCGTTGCATTGTGTGGAATGTAATCTACTCTTATTTTTCAAACGTGCTCTTAATCAAAAGAGCCGTCACCAACTAAATTTTTGATGCCCCCACACTAAAATAAGACTTTTGGGGTGACGAGTGTATGTCTTTAAGTATCGCGAAAATCATAATAAAAACTTTAGCTTATACTCTGTCCGTCTCTTCTCCCACATTTCCTGCCTCTCTTCATTGTTCCTTCCCTATTCAGGTTCGGGAATCCAGAAATGAGAGAGGGGCGTAAACGTCTGTAGACAGTGCATGGTGCAATCAGTTATCGGCTTGGCGGTTTAAAATTCTGTCACAAAAATCATTGGTTTCTGAAAATAGGGGCGTATGGCCCCTTTCGCCCCATTGATTCGGCGCTGCCATTACTCCTATCTCTGTTTCCCGAAATTCCTCCTGCTGAAGTATATATCATTTTTCCTGGCGTTTCTTCCCCGCAACTGACCTTTTATTGTTCCTTCCCTTTCTTTTTCTCTCCGCTCATTTATTTTTCTCCCTCTTGCAAAGTCGGCCTTTCTGCAGCCTTTCCTTGTTCCATTCTTCCCAGCCATTTACTCTTTCAGGCTATTTCGTCCGTTCGTTTTTTCCACCATCCCTATAGCCCTGTCTACCACAGAACTAGTAAATCCCCATTTCCTTCCAAATTTACCAAGCCAATTTCCTCTTCCCCACCTTACCTAAATTCAGTTTATCACCCCTATTCATATTATTTTTCTTTTCTTGTCTTCGTTTTGATTTTCCCTGCTTTATTTTAGCTTTTCTTTTCTTTTAATTATTCTCCTTTCTCTTTTCTTTTTCCCGCATCCCGATTCTTCTTAACTTTTTTCGGCGATGCGTTTTCCCCAGCCCCCTCTGGCGCTGCAACCTATGGGCCCGGGTAATGTACAGAGAGTCAAAGATCTGGGCGGAAACATCACTGAAAGGTCTTCTGTATACAATACAAATCTTCTTCTCCCGCAGGTATCAGAAAGTGAACTTAACCCTTGCAAGCAAACCAATTTTCTGACCAGGATGCCGTTAACACCCGAGTCTTTATCTGAGTTTACTAGGCAATCCTACAGTCGTGGCAGTAGACAGGATTTCTCTCATGGGGGCCATGCAGTATGTTTGTGATCGCCTGCCTGGGGAGGGGTCTAAGGGGTGGGGGTCCCTGCCCTTTGAAAATTTTTGAAAAATTAGGTGGTCCTTACATGCTCGTGTGCACATATGCTATCTTTTGAGTAAAATTTGTGGTTAAAAAAATGTACGTATTTTTTAGGAACTAAAACAAAAACAATCGGCATCAGTAAGGAGGACCATCGCCTAATGGGGTGTCCCCTCCCCCTTTGAACATTTTTTGAAAAATTAGGTGCCTTAATACATGCAATCTGGTGCCACATATGCTAACTTTTAGAAGTAAAACTTGTGTTAAAAAAGTTTAAGGATGTTTAGGACTTAAAAAGATCGCATAATGAGGGGGGCCATGTCCCAATAAGCCCTCCCTAAGTACACCACTGTTCATATACCACAACTGGACTGTTTTTGTTTGCATGAAACTCTGTAAAGTAAAACTAGTGCATTATTTTGTAAGCCCCGGTTCTGTCAAGCATTTTTCCGGTTTTCAATGTTTAACCCACGCGGGTCCAAAATGACATATTTCACTCACATTTCTCTTTGCAACATGCGTGTATCCGAATTCGACCTGATATTCTGAAATTCCATGTACATTTACGCTTTCCTCTGCTTGTACCCCTTCTATTGAAAAGGTATTGTTTTCTATTAAATGTTCGCTGTCGTGTGTATTTTTGGCCGAAGTTCCCACACACACTGTCTGCCGTTTCAGTCTATGGTTGTGGGCGTGTTTGCTATGTACTACTTCATGTAATGAGAAACTACCGTTTTAAACACTGTAAAATACTTTGTAATTGTACCATCACACTACGCCATGTTGGAGAGTATTAATAATCCCCAAATCAAACCAAAAATCATTTCATAATTCCCTCTGTTTCAATGGATTCTAGTCTATCCCATTTGTGGTAATGGTATATACCAACGAATCCTTGGATTTGATTGGTTCATGGTCTGTTTCTACGCGTTGAGTTTCACAGTCCGTCTTATGGCCACCCGCCACCATATACGGATTGCCTCAGTTTATCGTTGCCAAAATCATTTGCGGATAATCAAAACACTGTGTGTTTCTAGCGGACAGTTTGGCAAAAAAAGGGGACGTTATTTAATATGGAATTTGTTTGTAATTACTGTCGCGGAAAAGATGGTAACAGTAAATGTTTCTGACGGGACACAATTTCTTTAAATAGTGGTGGGAACCTGTCTCCCCAGACACTGTTTCCAGGACTTAACTGGAAATATCGTCCGGTGGGACACAGAACTAATTTTCAGGTTTGAATTTTCAGAGCTTATGGCATAAATTCAGTCTTTCCACTTTTATCATTGGCTCTGATAAAAAAAATGAATTACTGTACATGTGTAAGGCCTATAATTAAAATCCTATATTTATATTTCATACAAGTTTTTTCGTGAAGTGTGGTTTAATTAAAAGAAATTATTTGTCTGTCAACCGCTGTAAGTGCATGAGTTTTAACAAGGGTTTGTCTTGGGTAGAGACAGTAACAGTGTGATACCAAACTTGAGTATGTTGACTTTCTCTCACGTTAAACGAGTAGACTGACATGATCCCCCCGTTGTCACTAGCAAAAAAATGGGCAAAAAAAGTTAAAAAATAGTTAGTTATTCCCTATGAAGACTGTGACAATACTATGTACCATACTTGATGGTCTTCAGTACATGGATTTTGTTTTGTGGAGGTACTGCTAAGAGGACTCTTTTTACACGGGAGACACATCTTCCCGCTACACCGGGACTAAGTTTAGGCTCAGGTTTAATAATCATAGCTTCAGTATTCGCAAAAATCTGAAGGGCTTTCCCGTTGCCACACATTTAACAGGCCTGACCACTCCCTTCAGCACCTCAAGTTTGCAATTATCGCAGGAAATTTCAGTCTGACGACCCAGGAAAACTGCTGAATAAATCAAATTTGTAAAGTTAAAATGCATGTCATGTTCTGAACAAACTTATCTTTCATAGCTACATGGCCACTTACTCCAAGGTACCATTATTTAAAAGGATCCCATACAATTTTGGTTGGAGTTATTCACTTTCTTGTACAGATTTTGTAATTAAGTTAAGCTTGAATCATTTCTTTTCTGTGACGTCATGTCACGTAACAAATTTGTACACTTAGCAACCATTGCGTTTACAAAGTCATACCTTTCTAATGGTAAGCCGCCGTTGTAGACCGCACTTCGTCACGGTAACTAGCTTTATTAAGACGGAGTTGCGCGTTTCACTATGTACGTTAAAACGCGCATATAGTACCGTAAACGCTTAACTAAAGTAGACGCGTTTGCCCACCCAGACGCATCTCATTTTTGATGTTTATATTCAATTTATTATACAGTTGATAAAGACACCAGAAGGTGTCGAATCTATCCTGAGCATTACTAAACCAGTTGGATTGAAGGCACTCTACATTTTCGCACATATTTCTTGCATTTACTTGGGGATACGTGTATAACTATTTTTGCTATGATGATCCAAGAAAAAAAAAAAAAAACACGCGGAACTCGGTAATAATAATAATAATAATAATAATAATAATAATAATAATATATATATATATATATATATATATAATATATAGATATATATATATAGATATAAATATTTTTTTTATTTATTAAAAAAATAAAATATATATTATAATATATTATATATATATATATATATATATGATATAATATATATATATATATATATATTATATATATATATGGAATACAGATATTGGTAGCTAAAGATTTCTTAGATTTTAGTAGGGATCCATTACGGCTTCACAGGGAACTTCAAAGTGATGATAATACCAGTGTCTAGGAAAATTTTTGGTTTCAAACTACTAGCAAAAGGCTAGAACGTACCAGATTTGGCAAAGCTTTCGGTTTATCTAATCAACTTCAGTGTATGACACAGAAGTAAACCGTTTAAGTGCCAATGGCGTAAAATGGGATGCACAAAACACATTTAACACACAGATTAAGACATGCTAGTAAAATCCCTAACAATGGCAACGTTTCTAAACATCAAAGTACATCGGAAAAGAGAACGACAGTGCCTTATTCCTACTATTACAAATAGCTAGTTAAAACGAGGATTAAAACAGTCCAAAGATGGCAAGTAAAGACTAAAAGCTGAAACAAGGACACTAACATAGTCAAAAGGCTGAGTAAAAAGGAGAGTAAGTGCAGAGACACTAAAAGCTCGTTTCAAATGGTAAAAAACAAAACTGTAGAAAATATAGGTAGAAATACATGAAAGGACCCATATGCATACATGTATATGGTTGAAAATAAAATAAAAATATTTAAAGATGAGTAAATTATAGATAACAGACTCTCTGGTACGAATTAAATTCTTTTCTTTAGTGAGACCATAAGGATGACTGGCGACGCTTTCACACTCTGTCTAAAAATAGAACAAATCCTGAAATCCAGATGCCTAAGTGTAAGGAACATACTGTGTTTAGTATTGTTTGGGTGGCAACATCCAACTTACAAAAACTGATGAGTATCAATATGCTTAGTGTAAAGATCAGTGACGATAACACCATATTGTAAAGTCAAAACCTGGTCACCAAGAAAGTCAACAGACTTTAAATAATAACCACAAGTAAATTAACAAAAGAATGCAGTTATTAATGAATTCAAGAAAGTCAATATTTTTCTCCCTTCCGTGAGTCCAAATCATAAAAATATCACAAATAAATCAAACCAGACATACGTTTATAAGATGAAGCTCCAAGTAAATCACGCCCATCACCGCCGTGATAATATTATCATATGCCGGTGCCATTTTAGTCCCCAATAAGCAGTTCCCGTAGTTTGAAGGAAAAAAATTCCGAAATGATTTCAACAGATTTCTTTTCAGAACAAGATCACATTTGAGAACAACTCAAAATTTTGTGAAATAGTTTCAGACGTTACTTTTCTCTAATACAGTGTAGAGGCAATTGAACAAGACAAAAATATTAAAAAAATATGAATAGCCCAAACCTACAAAAATTGAAAGCTGCTAATTATGAAGCTCCGCTATAATAGCGAATGAGAGCAGAAACCGTTCTTGCCTTGATCATAAGAATCAAACTAAATTTCTTAACCCGTAGCCCTTCAAGGGGAAATAAAGAATAAAGAATGTTAGGGGCAGTAGCGTAGCGAGGTTCTAAACTAGGGACTCGCGTGTAAATACAGAAGGCCTGAATGAACATTAATTCCTTCTTCACTTTTTTCTATAACTACACAAGAAAGGCACAGCTTTAAAGTATGCATGATCGTTACTTTTTTTACAAATTTTAAATGTTTGCAGGTAAAAGCATGAAAGTTGGCTCCGATTAATACGCAAAATAAAGCGATGACCTCCGCGATGCTTTGCATTAAAAATGCAGTGTAATGATAGCGGATGATATCGTTATATACATTACAAATCATGATCTGGTCCATATTAAGCAATACCCTTATCGCCATTTACAGAAAGCAACGACATGTTGGTGCTAATTCTCCCAAAATTGTGCTCGAACTTGAGAGAAAAGGGTTAAATAGCCTTGAACCGGATGTGGACAATTTTCACGAATTTCTATGAAAATGAAGATCCTGGCTAATCGAATCCATCTTGCCGTGTCTATCCGTTAATTCAGCCTCTATTTAAGTACTAATCCCCTACAGTATGTCACACATAGTAATTTTAATAGTGTCGCGTTCAAAGGAAGTTTTCAGTTTTTGTAATAATCGATGTGTGTGATGTACCCACACAGGGCCCCTGTGGTTTCGACAATAACCACATCTTTCAGACGTAATGCTTCTGTTCTTAATTTTGATACAGTAAATCCCTGCTTAATCGGGCTTGGCGTTTTCGGGCTCAGCGTTTGCAGGCTTTGCATTGTAAAAGTGCCTCCCACTCCAATGTTTAGAAATCTTCATAAATCCCTCCAATTGATTCGATGATCTCCTTTGACTCACGAATTTGGGCGTTCAATAATTTGATGGCTTCCGGATCCTCCTGCTTATTTCATGAATGAATTGTGAAAACTCGTACATGAACACCTCTTTCTTCACTTTCTGCATGTCTACCACGGACACAACCATGATGTAACACCAAACGTCTCCGTTGACTTTTTCAAAACCTGCCATTTGGTTCAGCTCAGTCTTGGTTTACAAGTATATCGAGACGAATCAAGGCGTTGTGAGCCCACACGACGTTGTAAGTTCTCTTTTCCTCTGTCATTCCGGTTGTGTTGATTTTCGTTGCCCCAAAGAATGCTTCTAGAGTACCTCCTATTAAGGTGCTGACCGAGTCCTTCCAATCTCACTCCAAAGCACTTTCTACGACTGATTGGATCGTATAAAACAGGGCATGTGCTACTTCGTCGGATTTAGCTACGTACGTAGACTCCACTTTATCAACAACGTTACAGATAGGAACTGAGACGAAGTCCCCTCATTCCCAGATGCTTCCATAGTATTTCGTTGTAAAAATTTTTCAACTTGGCATTTGTTTTCTTGCAGGAAGCTCATCTTTCTTCCATTTCTGCAAGTTTTGCTTCAAACTCATAGGTATCTTCCAAATCGTTTTCAAATAAAACATTTTTAGCCAAACTATGAACAGATGCTAGTGCTCCCATGCTGACCGGTTTGGTTATTGCTTTACCAACGTCTGAAATGACAAAAAAAAAATCAGTTCAATTTAAAGTTAATGTATGTATGTATGTTTGTATATATATATATATATATATGTGTGTATATATATTTGTATATATTTGTGTGTATATATGTGTTTATATTTGTGTGTATATATTTTTTTATATATATATATATATATATATATATATATATGTTTTAAAAGTTAAAAACTATAATCGCAACTGTACATACAAAAATAAAAAGACATCTGTTCGAGGAGTTTTCGGCTATTTTTTTCACCCTTTCACAGCGGGAATGAAAAAAAAAAATCGAAAATGTCCACCTATAAAAAAATGGGCTAAAGACAGCAAATACTGAAAAAATTTAAAAAGCAAAGCACACAAGCAAAGACGGTAATAATGGAAATTAAAAAATTTGGTGAAGCAGCAAAAAAATCATGTAAAGGGATATTTAAAATCAGCGGGAAACATAAACTTTAAAGAAACCATGAAAGAAAACCCTAAAAAATATTTAAAACCAAAGGGGTTTGCCCAAAGAGGTAGTGGTGTGTGGTTAGAGTTGATGAGTTTTACTTCCATTTTTAACCAAAGCGGTTTTAAGTAGGCCGGCCAGGGCCCTTTTTTTCAGTTGTGGCTAAACTGGTTGTTTTCCCTCACTTTGTTTGTTTGATCCCTAGCACAAGGCAGTAGGTTCCCATTTTAAAGTCTTTGTTATGACCGGCCAGGATTGAACCAGAATTTGGAGGGTTGTCGGGCAAAACGTTTAAAAATACAGCCAACATAAAGGTGGAAAAAAGTGGACCCATTACGTTTAAAAAAAAAAAATAAAGATAACTGACCCTTTTGGGGGGTTTAAAACCCCGTCCTTTTATTTGGCTATAGGGGTGGGGGTTTTAAATTGGGCAAGCCATAACCTTTCTTTTGTAAAGGACGTGTAAATATTAGATTGCCGTAAGTGCCTCTAAAATAATAAACTTAACATCCGTAGGATGAGGAGAAGAAATGTAGTAAACGCAATTCGCCCCTGCCGGGATTTTTCGGGAGATCGTTTATATTCTAAATCAAAATTTTAAATTCTGTTAAAGAGACAAACGTACTGCAAATCCATTTGGAAAAAAGTCTCAAAAATTTACCTCCACCAAGACAAAAATCATAACTTTAAAATCGAATAATGTCTAAATACTCAACAAAAAAAAGGAAACCCTTGCAAAAAAAAATAAGTGCCAGGCACATTCTTACGATCACATTTGAAACATCCTATGGAGATACAGTGTCCCCCGATTAGACGAAGGGTGGTTTCGGCTTATGATAAAATTTCCCTTTAAAGGCTTACTTTTTTGGGCAGGAAAATGGAAATTTTTTGGAAAAGATTTGTCAATAAAGGGGAACTGTGAAGGATGTGACTGTGTTTCGAATGATAAAAAAGGGCATTCGGTCACCTGGGTGAAATCAAACCAAAAGGGATTTGCGACTAGAATTTTTGTTCTGGCAGGAATAAGCCAGGGGATCTTTTAGTTTGTTAGCCTTGTCGAATTTCCCTCTACAAGTTGGGGATCATATCCTGTGCTGCTAATAACCCCTTTTTATACTCAGTAAACTGTGGGTAAAAACTCACGGAGCAATGCGTTTAAGCTTTGGACTTTACTATAAGGTATGTTCTTCACATGATGCTTAGTTGAGAACTAAGGGTAGTAAAATACATACCTCAGTTGGGGTTTGGGAACCGTCAGAAGAAACTCCATTTTCCAAATTAACCCTGAATCTAAAAAATTGGAGCTAGACTCTCCGAAAAATTTGGGACAATTAATAGTAGGATAAATAGGTTATAAAATTCAAGTTTGGGAATTTTTTGGAAGGCAAAGCTCGAAAATATCTCCTAAACCCCCCCATTTTTGGGGGTTTAAAAGGGGTCTTTGGTTGTAGCTATTTTTTATGGACCCCTTGCAATGTTGCATAACTGCATGCATTTTTAGGTATTTTGGGGCCGTGCCATGGACTGCAAAGGTGAAAAAAAAGGGTTTTTGCTTTAAAAATATTGACAGCTCCAAAAGTGTTAACAAGGTTTTCAGGGTTTGACCCCCACTGACCCCAGGTGACCTTTGACCCCCACCAAAAACAATAGGGTTCTTCCTCTCAACATGGGGCATCCATGTACCATATTTGAGAACTGTCAGAGCTTCCCTTCTTGAGATATTGTGTTAACGAGGTTTTCAGAGTTTGAACCCCTGTGTCCCCAGATGACCTTTGACCTCCACCAAAAATAATAGGGTTCTTCCCCTTACCATAACACATCTACATACAAAGTATGAAATTCATCCAAGCTTCCTACCTCGAGATATTGTGTTAACAAGGTTTTCAGGTTTTGACCTCTGGTGACCCCAGGTGACCTTTGACCCCCTCCAAAAACAATAGGGTTCTTCCTCTCAATAAGGGGCATCTATGTACCAAGTTTGAGAACTGCCCGACTTTCCCTTCTGGAGATATCGTGTTAACAAGAAGTGTCACAAACACACACACACACACATACATACACACATACACACACACATACACACATACATACACACATACATACACGCCATCATGAATGCATAGGTTTCTCTTATTATCGCAACCAAAAATCATTTACTTGACATCCAAGCCTTTTAAAGGCATTTTCTAGTGGCTTTTCACATGGGTCCCATGTGAAAGAGAGAGAAATTTCTGTTCATACCCTCTAAAACCCGTAGCAATGCTCTTTTCCTAACTCGAGATATCTAATATTAAAGACTACTTATTTTTGTCAAAAAATACCTCCAGTTTGCATCAAGGTCACAGAATGTTATTTAAAGTGGGCACATTGCCTCAGATTTCTTTTCTTTTCCTTTATAATTGAATGTCCTGTTGTCCTTGCACTTTGATACTGTACTGTTGGAATGTTTGACTATCTTTCCATGTAGATTTAGCACAAATCTACACCATACGTACGGCATCACAAACAAAGGTGCTAAATATTCCCTACAACAGTGTCAATATCATAAAGAAATTCAATGCTTTGTCAAAGTAATGTGCCATGACGACATCACAGATTTCCCATAATGCACTTTATCTTGAGAAAAAATTGCAGTTCTTTGAAAAGTAGTATCTTCCAAATGTTACAAACTATTGAAATGCGGTTTGCACCTCCTAGAAGAGAAAAAATATCTGCATTTTTTCAGGTCACTGATTTTTGTCACTGGCGAATCCCTTTAACCCAGCAATTCACATGGACTGGAAAACTCACCAAAAGGCTCAACATATGATACAGGTGGAGAGTTTAAGATGACTGAGCATCACAGCATCTGGATGCCCAGATACATCCCTCAAGTGGCCATGTATTCTATAGGCTATATTAGATACTCCCTGAAACAGGGCTGGTCATATGACCCGGGCGATCGCCCGTGCCCGCCTAAACGCCCGCCTTGGAAGCAAAAACACTTGCCAAGGTGTGTAACAAAATGCCCTCCTTAAATTGTGTGCCGGGCAACAAACAGCCCACCTTGTGAAAATATGATCGCCCGTGTGAAAAAACAATGCTAAAACCATCAAAATACATCCAAATTAGTACATTTAAAGACCCAAATTTAATGACTTTCCATGCCAAAATATTCGGCAACTTCCCTAGCGAAAACAGCCAGCCGTACAATCTGACAACACCGCACAAACTAGCATGCCGCACAGCTTGATTTTACATGGTTCAGTTGCACAAGAAAGCTACAGCTTGCTGCATGCATCTTGTACTGCAGAGAGTACAATTTCAAAATACATCGTTTTTGAGTGTCAATTCACTGTCAAACATTACTAAATTTGTCAGAAATGACAAAACCATTGTCCTGACATGTTCAAAAAACTCTCAAACAAGTATCTACATAATACTGACAATTTATGATTGGAAGGTTTTCACCACGAGGCAAATATCTCTAGGGGGGCTTTGCAATTTTGCTGTTGCCTAACGTGTAAAATAGATGAATAGGCCTACTAGGATGCTGCAATATGCAGAAGTAGTGTCTGCTTACTCGTAGAGCTACAGGGTATAAAATTTACCAATCATTTTTGTTTGAAAGTGTTATCAAATGTTGTCTGAGATGTTGGTATGAGAGTTCAGACATATTTATGGCCAGAATAGGTCTTTGCTTGTCAAACCAACTTGAATATTTTCTAAGCCTTTTGCCATACATATTACTGTTACGAGAAGCAAGTAGTTTTAGTCTCTTGAAGTCCTTAAAGTGATATGAACATAACACTCTAAATCCTCATTTTGTTGCTATGTGGGGGTGGAGGATTCATCAGTTACCACCAGACGAAAACATTGTGGCCTGGCCATGGCCCCAACCTAGCTCCCCCACTCCTGTCGGAAGATAATGGTCAAAGTATATACCCATTATATTAAAGGGGAACAAGTATGATTTTTGTGCATACTTCACTTAATTACTCACAAGAAGGACACAAAGCTTTGAGATTAGATCTAACTTGTCACTGCCATTTCCGGACTGCAGGCCTGGGCCCGACTACAGTAGGTGCGAATCCAAGGGAAGGGGGCTTTCCCAGCCTCAGCCCCCCCCTTTTTCGCCACATCAACAATAACGAATGCGCAAAAATTAGCATGTTAATGTAGGAGAATACTGAAAGGGGCTGTTAGCCCCTCCCCCCCCCCCTTTTCGAAATTTCTGGATCTGCGCCTGGACTACATTACGTACCATTGAAGAAGGAATATAGGCCCAACTGTGTGGATTATGGATGTCAGTTGATCTTTGGACCCTTACTGGCACCATTCATGGAGTGGCTCCGCCATATGTTACCCTAGCTGGACTTGGTCCACCCAGTGTCCACAGTGGTGCATAAGGTAGAAGGGAATAGAGCACCAACTCTACCCAGAAGGGTGCCATGATGTTGCTAATTTGGGTATTTGTGGCACGGTGAGATAAAATCATTTTCATTTTTTGACTGATTTATAACATGATTTTAGAAAACATTGCACCACTGTTTTTGTTATGAGTGTTGCATTATCTAAGTTTGGATCTGGCTGGGGTGGGGGTGGGGGCCGGGTGCTTCCCCCTAACATTTATTTTCAGAGAGGGTTATGGCCCCATGACCCCTATGATTTGTGCTCCAGGTGATTTGTGGTACGCACTGCCCTTTGCTCATATCAAAACCTCCCCATTGGTTACATGGGGTGGTTGAGTCAAGCCTGAGTTTTGCACAGTTCTTGCAATTAAACATGAAAGTGTTCATCCTCATTCTTGTTTTTATTATGCAACAAGGTTTCTTTGCAGTTCAGTTTGTACAATACTGTTATGCTTTTAGCTAAGATAATTTAAATGTAAATTTTATATTTACACAACTGCCCGCCTAAAATCTTGGGTGGGCAACTAATTGCCCGCCTTGAAGTGTAACAGCTAAAGCAAGGCGGGCAGTTGCTTGCCCTCCTGAAAAATTCTCATGACCAGCCCTGCCCTGAAAAGTTCCAAAAACTGAAATAAAATCATCAACTTTGCCACTTCATAAAATTGACTGTAGCATTTGAAATGTTTTGTTGCTAACATGGTGATGTCATACAGAACATTCGATTGTAACTGTAGTTCCTATACATACTCATGGAGTTGTCTCTGCAAACATTTCAAAATGACATAACATGTAGCTCATTAGCATACTGATGTAAACAAAGTTCCTTCTCCACACAGTAAATTTTACGATGCGAAAAAAGTTGCTGATTTCATTTTAAATTTTTGAACTTTTTCTGAAGATCTCAGTCATCAAAAATACCTACAGTACTCCTGTAAGATTTGGAGGAGAACAGTCATCTGATGTAGGCCTAAATAGTTCCTTCACCACAGTAAATTTTACGGTGCAAAATTACCACCTAGCCTAGCATCCGGATGCACGAGTGTGATGTGACAGTTTATCTTGCACCCTAAAGCCTAGTACTGAGACACTAGTAGGGCCTACTAGTAAATTAAGATTTTGCCAAAATTTGCTGAGAGATGAAACTAAATTTTGACCATCATACAGACAACCAATCCCCGTGCTATTTCCATAGGGCATTGTAAGAACAGTACAGTATACAATACTGGGCCACTCTTGAACACCACTTAGCATCCAGATGTGACACTGTCTACCCTGCATCCTAAACTTTGACTCCACATCCGAGCATCTGCACATCCACTCCAGAATATTGCTTGTGGTCTTAGTCCTAGTAAAACCAGAATGCAAAGAATGCATTGAGGTTTCGATGATATATGTTCTATTCCAAATAATGCCATGATGTCCCATATCTTTCAGTCACTGGTCAAGTGCTATCTTAACATGTTGGAAAATAATTTTAGGTTCATATTTGATCTTGGGAATTCCTGGGAAATTTGGCATTTTGACCGCTAATGACTCAAGATAATGATCTTGGGAATTCTTGGGGTAATTTGCTTTTTGACTCCTGGTGAACCCATGAGATGATCTTGGGAATTCTTGGGAAATTTTGCTTTTTGATCCCTGTGACCCCAGATGACCTTTAACCTCCACCAAAAATATTAGCATTCATCTTTTCACCATAATGCATCCACATACTGAGTATGAAATCTATCCAAGCTTCCTACCTGGAGATATTGTATTAACAAGGTTTTCAGTGTTTGACCCCCAATGACCTCAGATGACCTTTGACCTCCACCAGAAATGATAGGGTTCACCTTCTCATCATAACACATCCACATGCTAAGTATAAAATCTATTCAAGCTTCCTACCTGGAGATACAGTATTAACAAGGTTCTCAGTGTTTGACCCCCTGTGACCCCAGATGACCTTTGACCTCCACCAAAAATAAAAGAGTTCATCTTCTCATCATAATGCATCCACAAACCAAGTATGAAATCTATCCAAGCTTCCTACCTGGAGATATCGTGTTAACAAGGTTTTCAGTGTTTGACCCCCGGTGACCCCAAATGACCTTTGACCTCCACCAAATACGGAAGCGTTCACCTTCACACCATTAAGCATCTACATATTAAGTATGAAATCTATTCAAGTTTCCTAACTGGAGATATCGTGTTAACAAGGTTTTCAGTGTTTGACCCCCAGTAACCTCAGATGACCTTTGACCTCCACCAAAAAATAAAAGCATTCACCTTCGCACCATAATGCATCCACATACTAAGTATGAAATCTATTCAAGCTTCCTACCTGGAGATATCGTGCTAATAAGGTTTTCAGTGTTTGACCCCTGATGACGGCAGATGACCTTTGACCCCCACCAAAAATGATAGGGTTCATTGTCTTACCATTAAGCATCTACATATTAAGTATGAAATCAATCCAAGCTTTCCAGCTTGAGATATCATGTTAACAAGTTTTTCAAGATTTGACCCCTGGTGACACCATATGACCTTTGACCTCCACCAAAAACAATAGGGTTCTTCCTCTCACCATAACACATCTACATACTAAGTATGAAATTTATCCAACCTTCCTATCTTGAGATATCGTGTTAACAAGGTTTTCAGCGTTTGACCCCCGGTGACCCCAGATGACCTTTGACCTCCATAAAAAACTATAGGGTTCTTCCTCTTACCATAACGCATCTACATACTAAGTATGAAATTTATCCAAGCTTCCTATCTTGAGATATTGTGTTAACAAGGTTTTCACAGTTTGACCCCCGGTGACCCCAGGTGACCTTTGACCCCCACAAAAAACAATAGGGTTCTTCCTCTCAATATGGGGCATCTATGTACCAAGTTTGAGAACTGTCAGAGTTTCCCTTCTTGAGATATCGTGTTAACGAGCAAAGTGTCACAAACACACATACACACACACATACACACACACCCATACACACACACATACACACACACGCACATACCCACATACATACACACACACGCCATCACGAATGCATTGGTTTCTCTTATAATCGAAACCAAAAATGGACCACAATGAGTTGTTCCCAATTTTTAAACTTACCTTAGGGCCCCCGATTTTCCGCGATCGCGGAAAAATACGGAAAAAAACGGAATTGACGATTTTTTACAGAAAATTACGGAATTTGCGATTTCATATCGCGTCCACAAAAAAGTAAACACAGAACAAGATTTTTGCATTTTTAACGAAGCATAGACAAATTTATTCTCCACAAATGAAGGGCACTTGAGGACTTTTACACTTCTGACGTTCGTATCTGATTCGAGAACAGAAAATAGGTATAAAGGTTCCCACATTTTACGTGATGTGAAACTGTTACGCCTAAATGTTAATTTTCATTCACCGATCAGGTCGGAAGATTCCGTGTATCGTGTTTCGTACTGGACTGTACTAAGTTAGTAGTGCTACATAGTATTAGTAGCCTATCCGCTCAGTTCTCTGCAAAAATACATAACGTTACAGTATCTTAGTACTTCAAGGCCACTAAAATTTCCACTCAATTTACTTGGAGTATGCATCTCATGGGGCCCTATCCATTATGAATATATTTTTTTGTAAACTGTCTTGCCCAAAACTTACTGTACCTCCATTTTAAAAAGATTCTCCAAAGGAAACGCAAACCCGATATATTCCCTTAATCGAAAAACTGTTGCAACTCCCTGGATAATTGCCGGTGGGGATGCATGAATTTACACGGGGCCGCTTCCCTTAGTTCATTCATGACCAACGCCCTATGTAACAGCGCAGGCAATACACTGTCCTTGCATTATGTATTGCACACCGTACTCGGTGTACTACGAAGGTGAACTTCAACTTTGCAAGAAACTTTCTTGGGAATTTATGACGCACTTGTTTTGGCAATTTACGTGTACGCACGCACGTTTTATGACAATTAAAAATGTAACGAATAGGCATGCGGGAAGTGGAATAATTTATGCAGGATAACGAGGCACGTGTGTAAAAATGATATATGATTTAGCACTGGAACTTAGAAAAACGTAGCGATGTCATTGCATGTCGCCCTGTAGTATGGTTTGTAGACTATGGAGATGTACGGCATTGATTGTCCGTGGCATGCAAACCTCTTAGGTAATACTGTGTGAACTTTGACGCAACAATTGGATGATCGTTATTATTTGGAGACCTTTAAATTTTGCAAATCTTGTGAGTATCAGTGCTGATATTTCGTGCAGGAACATAAAGAAATAAGTGTTTGGGGGAATGATTCAGTTATTTGCAGAAGCCAGAAGTGTATTTTAGCCCCGTTTCCAGTTTTCCAAAACGGTGGTGGTAATCCTTTGAGTGATAAAATTTTACCCATGCTATGTTATTCCCGATTTATCTGACATGATAATGACATGATCGGTCGCACAATAACTATAAACCAGGTTTGTAACTTGTAGGTGTGCATGCGGGACACTTGCAAGAGAAAATGAATTTAACGGAAGACCACGGAAACTTATAATTGCCATTTACATCTGAAACGGAAATCTACGGAAAAGGGAAAGTTGAAAATGGAAAAAAACGGAAAATGAAAAGTGAAAAACGGAATTTACCATTTTGTGAAGCGGAAAATTGGGGGCCCTATTACCTGATATTCATTTTCCCATTTTATTAGGCCTAGGCCCCTAGGCCTAGGGTAAGATAGGGGGTTTTCGACCGCTTAAGGTGATGCCGTGAGTTTTCAAAAAGGAAAAACATAAGATTTTGCTTCTTCTAATTAGGGCTGTGACGGTTAAACGGTTAACCGGTTAACCAACCGATCGGTCGGTTAAACGACCGCCAAATGTTGTTTCGTTTAACTGTTTTTGCATCCTAATAAATCTGTCGCCGCAGTTCACCATTATACCTAAACTCGTTTATGCAGTAAACCGCAGAAGTTGCTTGCCCAAAATCACGTAACAATGGGTAAACTTTGGATGAAAAATTACAAAAGGTTTAAGAAAAGACCTTTATGATGTCAGTTGTACAGTCTGCGTTGCATTGCTTTGACTGGTATATCGATCCGTTCGCCCCATCATCTGGGAGTGGTTTGCCGAAATAATGTGACAATAAACTCTTTCACGCAACTTTTTAAAAGGATTAAAATTATCAAAGATGGCAGGGATTAAACTATGCAGTACACGCTTCAACAATCCACTATACCTTTTAAAGTGTGGAGCACTGTAAACTTGATAGATAAGACTAAAAAAGTTACCTCTTGATGGCAGAAAAATATATGCTTAATATCATTCATGATAAAAGCACTTCGGGAATTTTCCCCGGCGTAACTTCCAAGGTTACGTGTTTACAGTTCATCAGTCTCAAAACATATGTAATCTGCACAAAAAAGGGACCAAGCTATGTAGCTCTGGGCTTAATTATGCAACCCTCGCTTGCAAGCCTTGTAGGTGCAACTAAAATATTTGTAACTACGTTAGCCTCCCCATTTAAGCTGACTTCATAATTTTAACAAAAGACGATTAAACATTTTTTATAATTTTTTCAACGTTAGTAAAATTCCCGGAAAAGTTTCAACCCCCAAAATTCGCAAAGATGAGTGAAATTCTTTCGGCCATTTCACTTATTAACCCCAAATTATAAAATATGGAGCATTCTAATGGTGAACTTCATGAATAATCATAATAATTTCGAACATAATTAGCATAGTTCGTTGGACTTGCTGAACGAACCGGCGCACTGTACGTACATGAATTGTACAGTACAATACAGTATTTGTAATTAGCAGAGCTGATTGAGCTTGCTGAACGAACCGGGCCGGCCGGCCAGCCATGTGCTTCGCTGCTTCGCACGTTGCATGAACGATCGTTCATGACATACCGTACGTACTGTACATTGTACAGTACAGTATTGTGTACGAGACAACTATGCCCGAGTCCCGTTATAACATTAAGTACTGATGAGGGTAGCGGCCGTTATCAAAAAGTTTTGCCGTTCATAATTACGAAGAAACTGGTATTTTTAGTAGGTATTAGGTAAAAAAGGCATGCGATGTAAGGCAAGTTAAAATTCAACGTTACAATTTTTTACGGAGCATGCAGTAATACATATGGGTAAAAATTTTCACACCATTACGACATAACGGTGCTGGAATTCTTAGCAGACACACGTATATTACGTATGAATTGCAGCAAGGTCACAAGACACACTATAGTACACTCAGGCCTGCGGATTTCACGCGAACGATCGTTCGCGGTCGTGTGATGGTTACGTGACCGCCAAACCACGTAACCGAAAAATCGGTTACGATGTCCCATTTGACACTCAAATTCAACTCTTCTGTGACCTAAAATCTGAACATTCATTAAGAGGCATTTTAAATTCGATTAGGAGATATTATCTGATAAAGTACAGACTACCAATTGCGACATTTTTCTCGCATTGCTCTTGCCTCATATCACAAACCATAAAATAGATCGCATGAGGCTCACACCTTGCAGCACGTGCTATCGCAAATTGCAACTGCCGCTCCACACTAGCTGACTGGTATCACACACTACGGTGACGACCTGTCCAGCCTTGATTCTCGGCTGTACACAATGCGGATACACTGCACAAGCTGTGACTATGGCCCCACTGCTTTGACTTCGCACATAGCTCGATATCATGAAAGTTGTTTCAAAAATCATGCCACAGTTAACACACAGTATGTCAGTGGGGACTCATTGAGTGCGCGAAGATTTCTTCGTAATGTTTTTGCAATGGCGATGTCAAGGAAACTTCTTGCTTATGCAACTAACTGATACTGGAGATGATAAAATAGATGTGTCAGACTGATACTGGTTTTATCTGTACTCAGTTCGATCATAAAATAAATGAGAAATCAGCGTGTCCTTCAACAGTAATTTACTATGATGCTACGAGTACAGTAAAGCCCCGTTTTCCGGAACTGGCCATCAGATTTAACAAGAATAATATTCATCACAATTACGGCAGAATCCACCAAGTTTTCAGGGCTTTACTGTACAAGTCAAAATTCAACGTAAATTTCTGCAGAAATGCACTAATTTCCTCGGGACTTTAAAAGTCACGGCAAGATGTCAGGAGGGCTAAAATAGCCAACATGTAGGCATGGAAAACAATTTTTTTATCTCTCTGTCAAATTTGGAAAAAAAATCGTACGTATTTATTTTTAAATCCTTGCTAGGAACCATGAGTCGGTATAGGCTCAATTTCTCCTTATACTAAAATACGTAAGGCTAGTGTAAGTCCTAGTTTCACTAAATCTGAGAAGTTAGCTTCGTAGTGAGCTTCTTCCCTAAAAATAACGAGAGTAGACCTTACAAAAATATTGCGAATTTCTGTTTGGGAGTCTCCTACACACGTGTCTCTAATACTTTTGGAAATTTATGCCGAATTTATACGCTAGATACCTCTCCAGATCGTTATAGCTTCTCTTCAGCACATACACTCATTTAGTGTGTACAAAGCATTGGTCATTCAGAAGGGCGTAGGCTCGAATCTTGGGAATAAAATCCAGGTGTTTTAGAAGTCTAAAAATTTATTTGCCATATGATCGGTCACCAAAAATAGTAACAAAATATTTTGGGGAGTTTTTGTCTGCAATTTTGCCAGCCTTTTTGGAGTTATTTGGGGACTGTGTTCACACTTTCTTATGGATCCTGTGTACCGTACTTGAGGCAAAAAGTTGAAACCCTGTACATCCGAATTTCACCGATATTCGAAATACATTCAGTCCCAATGTGTTCGGATAAATGGGGTTTTACTGTACTCCAAACCATATGCTGTTACCTCACGACATGGCCTCAGCACACACATTTACAGCATCATGTCATTTTGAAATATTGTTTTTCCTATAAGTTGGACACATGTTGTGCACTGTGGCATTGACAGTGCAAGTGATTGCTCGTACACCTACTATACGAAACTCAGTGTGGTAAACTGCCACAGAGTCGTGTTTTCTTTATATTGGGAATACGCGAAAATGGGTTTTTGAGACTCAACAAAATGGGTTACATTAGGTTACGTGGTTCAAAAACCACGTAACCTAAAAAATGGTTACCATGAAATCTGAAATCCTCAGGCCTGTACACTGTATGTGGTACGTTTGTACTCAACACTGCTCTAGGCATGTGTGATACTGTATCGCTGTAGTCGGAGAAGTGTGTCTTGAACTGCGATAATGCCAGTGATATCCATAGGCTTTTCATCTTACGGTACGTGCTATGTTAGACCACAAAAATCTCGAAAACGGTAATCAGTGGCATAACAAAAAGTATGCATGTTTGTGGTAAGTTTGAATAAATGCGTGATTCGCCCATGCATACGAACTGCTTGCCAAAACATCGCAAATAATGCAAACGTTTTAACTTGCAGGCTACTTCGACGATCATCACTACAGGCGCCATTTTAAGTGTAGAAACTTTGGTATTTAATGTGGTGGCGCTCTTCCGAAATGTTTATTTTGTTTATATTCCTTGACTTGTTTTTATTTTCGGTTAACCGTTAACCGTTCGGTTAATAAAAACGGTTAAACGGATAGTGAATTAACCGGAAATGCGCAGCCCTACTTCTAATGTCTTTCTTTATTCTTAAAAATGCCACGAGTGCTTTACAGAGTTGAAGAATACAACCTGAAAGCTCAAAATGATAGTGATAGTCGCGGGAAGTAACCTAAACAGCATAAAATCGGTAAAGTTTTGAAGGCCTTTTTCAAAAAACCATCCTTATTATACGGCATTAAACCACACCTACAACGAACCTGATGTTGAATATGCAATGTTATTGAGGTGCCACCAAATTGAAAAGACGTACCATACCACTCCAGCCTGACTAGCTCTACGGTAGCCTACAGCTGTTCGCTCATGGCCACTAATGTCAGCTATAACAGTTCTCACGGCCAGAGAATGCATGGACGTTCTTGCATAATTGCTTCATAACACTAACTTACATGCCACAGTCTTTCACTCTTTGGTACGCGTTACAGTACCGATTTGAATTTGGACGTTACAGGTTTACAACGAAAGTTACACCCGGATACTATCTCTTTTATCGCCATGAGTAAGAACGTCAAAGACGATGGTAAGTGCACATAAAAGGCAGAGCATCTAACGTTAGCCTAAATTAGGCTTAATTTACACAGACTAGACAGTATACTATAGCCTAAGGCTACTACAGTAAAACGGGATAGTATAGTCTATAGTGGTATTACCATGCACTCTGTATATTGCAATATCAACGTTACCTCTTCAAGATCCACACACACACGTCTTGTTCACTTGTGTTGTTGTGCTAAATCGATCAGCTGTTTACACCTAGTGAATATGCATTAGTATTTCGTTTTCATTGGTCCGCTCAACTGATGTTCGTTAGGAGACTGAATAGTGTTTGTCCGCAGCACATTTTTGATTTCCTCCAGTTTAGTCATTATTTTTATGAAAATTTTAAGGCTGTTGCCGGAATTCGCACAACAGGCCTTATTTTTTCTCCCTTACTGTTCGTATGGGTCACTCAAAGGAATCACTGAAATTTTAAACTCGATTTTTTAATGTTTTTTCCTTTTTGCAATCTCACGGCATCACTTTAAGGGGTTTTGGTTTAAAAAATTAAATAAAGTCATTGAACCAACTTACCTTTGGGCAACACCTCCAATACCTGTACTTACATTCTGTGTATGTCCTTTGTTTTATTAGTTTTGTCCTATTGGAATATGTAATGATGACAAAAGTGGTCAAAAATTGGCCATTTTCAACCTACCCAAGGGTATTTTCAACCGCCCTATTGCAAACCATGCAATTTAATGGTAAAATGAATTTTGTATGGGTCATAAGGGGTTGTCACCCAGATGTTGTGATAAAAGTTACCAATGAAGGTAACTCTTTTACATTTGGTTTATGACCATTAATTATATCACTTAAAATTAAAACTGATCAAATTACAGTAATTTCCATGATTTTATGGAGGTCAAAAACTAGGTGGTTGAAAATAGCCTTACAAAAAAAGTGGTGGGTAGTTTTCGACCTCCCCACGAAATGAGGGCAGTGACAATTTTTGGGGAAGTTCTTTTTGTGACAATATCCCAACAACTTATTTCTATTTAGTTTATCAAATTTGACCATTTAATAATTAAAGATGTGGGTGTAAAGATATGTGGAAGTAGGTCATGTGGCTTACCGACCACTTTAAGAAAATATGTTTTTAAAACTAATGCATCTGCATTTGATTTTCAGGTTCAGATTTTTTGTATTAAATGGCTAGCTTGGGTCAAAAGGGGGGTGATTTTCAATTGCCACTAGTTCAAAGTACTTGTTGGTAAAGTCTTAGGTACTGCTGTTTTTTTAAGAAATTCACAATTTGCAGAAATGTTCATGGGCAGTCGGAAATAGACCTACCTAGGCCTAGGTTGAAAACCGCCTAATCTACCCTATTATCTTTCATGTTTATCTAACAGCCCCAACTTTTGACTCCGCACCCAGGGGATGCTTGGAATGGACTTAAAAAATTTTGGAAAAGTTTAATTTTTGACTCCGCATCCGAGCATCCACCCAAAAATACTTGCAGTGGACTTTGCTCAGATAAAACCCTCGACTGGCTCTGTATTCTATAGTAGGCTGAAGCACAGGCGTTTGAAAGTATATACTACACACTATATATATATAATAAGACAAGGTAGGTCATTTCTCACGACGAAGCACCAACCTTGGCCTATTTTTACACTCTTACTCTTACTGCAAACCTCAAAAGACTTGATCGATCACACCATCTGTTCCAGCATAATATCCAACACCTCTTCGGATGCAACTTTGTGCATAAGATAAATTCTAAACAGTAAAAAAGGTGAGAAAATGAAACTAAGAATTACTATGACCATGGCCTTAGGCCCGGTTGAACTTAACTGCCAGCCAGTACTTCCACACTCTAAATCCATTTTTCCTGAAATGAATTTTAAAATTACTTGAAATTGGCTTGGTATTTTCTCTCTGACATTTAAAAAGGAATAAAAGATGCTTCTTAATTGCTGATCCAGGATTTCATCCTGTCGAGCCATGCGTAATCCCAAATTTCGGGTAATTTCGGAAAGAGTGGAAGCACTGCTGCACGCGACACTGATGATAGCAGCCTGCGCAGCTATCCGTGCCATCTTTTTCACAGAAACACGTAATACAAGGTGAAGCGAAGCAAAAGAACCAAAGTTCGCCATGCAGTTACGGCATATTTTTCACGATCTACTACCAGCACATGTAACGTGCGCTGTGATTGGCCAACAGTAATGAACTAACAGGGCGAAGTTTTCAAACCAAGAAAGACATGATTTCAACGTTGAAATGAATAAGCAAATGAAACCATAGGGATCTGTCGAATTGACCTTGATTGTGCAAGTGTATCTTAAACACTTTTCGTTTGACCACTTCTGTACGCACAAATTGTCACAAGTTAGCACGGAAAACGAAGACTGTTAGTGCATTTACTCTTGGCCAATCACAGCGCACGTTACATGTGCTGGTAGCAGATAGTGAAAAATATGCCGAAACTACATGGCGAACTTTGGTTCTTTTGCTTCGTTTCACCTTGTATTACGTCTTTCTGTGAAAAGATGGCACAGATAGCTGCGCAGGCTGCTATCATCAGTGTCGCGTGAAGCAGTGCTTCCACTCTTTCCGAAATTACCCGAAATTTGGGATATCTGGATGCTCTTTTGGAAGGGATTATTTCAGGAAATCTGGAAATGCCGTATCAGGGTAGTCAAAAGTAGCCGGTCACCGGCGGTAAATTGCCGCCTACAGCCTCATTTGCCGCCACCTACTCTTCACTCGATGTCAAAAAAATTTAGTTGCAACCTTCCACTTTTTCTTTTTTTTTCAAATACAATCTGCACATGAATTGATCACATACTTTACTATATCATCGGTTCTAAAATTGCCAACCCCCAAAAGGGACATCAGTTACAATCCCGTAAAAGAATTGATGATCGGAGATCGCGCACGTGTAACAGAACTTCCCGCACCGTCACTGCCGAAATGCGGGCTGCAGAATAGCACGCATATGCAACTTTGATACTTCAAAGAGTTGGCCTACTGTACACATTACACCCAGCAGCTGCCTTCAACATGCAGACTACATATGCGTATTTGTACGTACTGCAGTGCTAATGTCGCACTGAGAGATATTTAATCCCCGCGAAAGGTACATTGACTACATTCTAATGTTAAATCAGTTCATCGTTCATTCTGCATGCTCACATTGTCATTACAATAAAGATCGGCCACGCAGGCAATCCTTGATTATCACATACACAGTATGCCGGGCTCGTTAAGAGACGAACTTTCAATTAAAATTTTAACTGTTCGTATCATTTTGAAATAGTTTGCAAAGATGATTTAAACCATCGTTACTCCTTCAGCCATAGTTAATAGCATGTGTGATCATGTACACGGATTTTTTGACTCCCCAAATGAGGATATTTCAGTCCCAAAATTAACGGTTCGATCGCACATTTGAACTACTGCTCTCTGCATATATTTAGTACACAGCATCACTCATTCCAAGAGCAAGACCGTTCGTTGGAACTATCGAAAAGAAAAAGCCCTAAGTGGTCAAGAACGGCAAAAGGATTCATATCACATGTATAAAAGACTCTCAAATAACAATCAGTAACATATTCGCACGATTTACTTCGAGAGGTTTTCCTTGCGGGGCATTTTTCCACAGAGTAGCACTGCACTTTTGCCATTGCCTAACGTGTTATATGCAGGTATAGGCCTACTTTACGAACTTTACCTATAGCTTTATTTCTGAAGTAGTGATTTTCATGAATTCATACAGGTGCACAGGAGAACAGTGCCCACTGTTTCTGATGTTTTTGTTTTTTACGTGTTACTTAGTGTTTTATTTGTTCTCTTATGTATTGTTAAGCAGAGTTTGCTTGTCAGAAGTTGATACAATTAAAGTAAACACTTAGGAGCTTTTTTACATTAGCCTCAATCATAGATGTGTACATAGTTAGGGGAAAAGGGGCAAATTCACCCTATTTTTTTCAGCATATCAATGGCTTCAAACAGGCGTTCACACTAGCACAATGTAGGTTTAGTATGGAATGTATGTTTCTGGTTTATTGAAGTGGGTGGGATATCACAGGAAGGTACAGAATAAATTTTTCTCCCTAAGACCCTGCCCAACCTTTCAGAATACACAAATGCCTTGTATTGGGTTTTAAGCCACAGGGGTTGGGTACTAGTAGCCTACCTGGACCTAGCATTGGCTGTGATATTTATGTTCAATAGAAGGGGAGGGGATCCAACAGGAATGCAAAGAATCGGTAAATTTCTGTACCAAAATTCTGAAATGCAGGTGCCTGAGAAAAATGCCTGGAAGTGGGTTAATTTACATTCATTGGTACCTTTTGTTAAGGGGATGTATCCTAACTCACCGTAACTCACCGGAGCCCACCGGCAGTAACTGCCGATGGGGTCGTAAAAACTGGGGCAGACAGCCGTTTCTGGCTTATGTAGAGCCCCCGTCTTTTCCGTAGAATAGGATCGATTACGTTTTTGAATCCATTGACTGTTGTAGCAGTTACAGCTTCCTGTGGCAAATTATTCCATTCAGTAATAATTCTCTGACTAAAAAAATACTTCCTAATATCCAGTCGACAATAGTGTTTCTGAAATTTTAGCTGATGTCCTCTGGTTCTACTACTTTCTGACAGATTGAAAAAGATTGACTGATCCACATTTTCTAGTCCCTTAACTATTTTAAAAACTTCTATCAAGTCAGCTCTAAGTCTACGCATTTCTAGTGAAACTAAACCAGTTCGCTCAAGCCTTTGATCATAACTGAGAGTAGATAGTTCTGGGATCATCTTTGTAGCACGACGTTGTACTTTCTCAATATTATCTATATCTTTCTGCAGATAAGGGCGCCATGCCTGACAACAATATTCAAGATGTGGTCTAACCAATGACTTATACAATCTAATTATATTGCTACTAATTTTACAATCGTAGGTTCTGTTAATAATACCAAGTACCTTATTAGCAGAGCTTACAGCTTTGGCACACTGTCTACTTGGACTCAGCGAATTATCAATAAGCACACCTAAATCCTTCTCATACTCAATGGCTTCAACTTGAACACCACCTATAAAATAACTAGCCTGGACATTAAAATGGCCTACGTGAAGACATTTACATTTCTGAGCATTAAAAAGCATTTGCCAATCACAAGACCATTTATACAACATATCCAAGTCCTCTTGCAACTCAGCCACTTTATCCATTGAATGGACATCAGAAAAGACCTTCGTATCATCTGCAAACTTCAGTACTGAATTATTCAAATTGACGTCCAGATCATTAATATAAATTATAAAAAGTGTAGGACCTAACACTGAGCCTTGTGGCACACCACTAGTAACTGAAAGCCAATCAGACATATGACCATTAAGTACTACTCTTTGTAACCTTTTATCCAGCCAATTCTCAATCCAGTCAGCCACTGCTGACCCAATACCATGAGCTTTGACCTTTAAAAATAAGTCTCTTATGAGGTACTTTGTCAAAGGCCTTGCTAAAATCTAAATATACAACATCAACAGGATGACCTTCATCAACCTTCCGAGTAACATCTTCCAGAAAATAGAGGAGGTTGGTAAGACAAGACCTTCGTGATCTAAAGCCATGCTGAGAATCAGATATAATATGATTACCTTCTAGATAACTAACAATACTGTCCTTCAAAATTGATTCCATCACTTTGCAGACCTGTGAAGTCAAACTGACTGGCCTATAACTACTGGGCTGGTTCTTGGGACCCTTTTCATACAAAGGGGTCACATTGGCCAGCTTCCAATCAACAGGAATCTGATTACACTGCAAACTCTTGCTAAAAATAATACTTAAAGGCTTGGAAACAACTTTTGCAAGATTCCTCAACACGACAGGGTAAATACCATCAGCACCAGGCGCTTTATCAGGACGTAAATTACACAGTTTCTGGAAAACCACCTCCTGAGAAATATCTATACTACACAATGACTCAATACTATCATTAGGACCATTAAAAGCTGGCATGTTGTTCACATTTTCCACAGTAAAGACCGATGAAAAGTACTCATTTAGCAGTCTAGCATTAACATTATCATCATGAATTGGTTGACCATTTTCATCAATCAAAGGACCTACTGTATCTTTAGTCTTGATCTTGCTACGTGCATACCTATAAAAGGCCTTTGGATCCTCAACAATATTCTGGGCCAGCTTACTTTCAAAATTGCGCTTAGCTAATCTCACAGCTCTAGTAGCAGAATCAAGAGCTTTCTTGTACCGTACATGGTCGTAGTAACTACCAGTCTGCTTAAAGATTGCCCAAGCTCTCTTTTTCCTCTTTCTCGCTACTTCTACATTGTATGACCACCATAATGGTTTACTATCCTTCCTTCTCCTTTTCCTTGGGGTGTATTTTAAAACAACCTCATTTAACTTACTCTTAAATATATTCCACATACTTTCTACATTCATATCTCTCAAACAATTGTGCCAATTGACCAAGTTCAGCTCCTTCCTCATTTTCTTGTAATTTGCTCTTCTGTAGTCATAATAAAATTCCTTCCAGCTCTTCCTGTCGTCATTATAAACTAAATTAAACGTTAAAAAGTTATGATCACTATTCGCAAACTGCTCATGGACAATTAAGCTGTCCACCATGGACACATCTGAAGACAAAACTAGATCTAAAATATTGTTACCTCTAGTTGGCTCACAAACATGCTGATGAAGGAAACAGTCTAAAGTAAGATCCAAGAACTTCTGACCCTCACTACTGGAGTGTAAAAGCTCCCAATTTATAGACCTGTGATTAAAGTCACCACAGATGAGGACATTAGCATATTTACTACAAGCTTCTCTAATTACACTGTGGAGAGCCTCCTCATGAACATCTGTAGCAGAAGTACTGTGATAGCAGACACCAATAAGAATACTAGACCCAGGAATAAAAATTTCAACACCAAACAGATTCAGTACTAGCAAAAAAAGTTAAAATCCTCAATCAAAATGCTTGATAAGACATCTTTTACATACAAAATGCAACCACCTCCTCTAGAAACTGTTCTATCCTTACGAAAAATCTTGTAACCCTTAATACTCAGTTCAGCATCACCAATAGCGTCACTAGCCCAAGACTCAGTTATCATAATAATATCTGGATTATATTCGTAAACATAACAATCAAATTCGCTCATTTTGTTAATAATGCTTCTTGCATTTGCCAAGAAACATTTTAACACCCCAGAACCACTGGAAGGATTTGATGTAATAGAACCATTGCTTAACGTTGAAGACGAGTGAATACTATCCTGCAATTTATCAAGAACACTACTTACACTATTTACATATTTACAAGGACTGAAATTTGCTATATTTTGTGCTAGGACACTGCTGGACTGTGTCCTCTGTGCAAAAAAGATGCACCAGCATTAGTTTTAGTGACAATTTGACCACGACTCAAAATTAAATTAGTTTCACCATTCTCCCTTCTACGTTTCAATTCAGATCGTAGCTCATAATCCTTCTTCCTTTCTTGTTTTGTTAAGTCCGGATTAATGTAAACACCTTGCCAATCGTCGTTATCATGTAATCTTTTTGCAATCCTTAAAACTTTATGCTTTTGGTTGACAGAGCCTAGTTTGACGACTAATTTTCGATTATGTGTTTCACCTTGCTTCTTAACTTTTGGCACTCTGGTGGTAGAAACAACCTCTACATCACTTGCTCCTAATACATTGTGAATAAGTTGTTTGACAGTATCATTATCAGTAACTGGCTCTTGGTCTGGATCACCAGCAGCCCCATGATCAGTTTCTTTAATATTAGAAATTACAACATTACACTCCCTTAATTCCTTTTCTCTAGCCTCATGGACCTCTTCACGAGAGATCTCTCTGATTTTTTCAGCAAAACTTCCCCTTACAAGTGCTATTTCTTCAACTTGACCCTTAACTTCATCCAATTTAGCTTCTAACATTTCATTCCTTTCTTTTAACCCTTGGACTAATTTCATAACATCAAGAGCTTTACTGTTGCAACTTTTGCAAAACCAATGAATTTGATCACCCCCCGCATTCAAAAACTTGTACACTTCATCTGAAATACCTTCGCACCTTGTATGATACCAGGATGCGCAGTACTCACAGCACACAGCTTTTGCATTATCTTTTACCATTTTGTTACATTTTCCACAGTTTTTGGATTCGCCATTTTCATTAGCTGGACCAGAACTCGGTGAATACAGCTGAGGAGAGCTGTTACTCCTGTTTTTCAACCTGTCTGCTCTAGTATCAATTCCAGCCATTGGGACCAAGCTCAATACTGTTGGTTTAAGCCTATTAAAGGGATACAAATTTCTGAAGAGGCCACTATCAGTAGACTAGAGATAGTAAATTTACAGAACAGTACTAAGCTAGGCCTACTGCTTAGACCACATTACAGGCTGCCCATATCCATAGCCATGTACTAATGCTGTGCCTGACTGTTCTACAAAAAGGAACCTAAATTTTAGCTCTGAGTAAATTCACTGTTCATCTCAGCTTAAAAATGACCTATCAAAAGGATAGCTTCCCTAATTTCAAATAGAGTTCAAGGGAGAGGAGCCATGTATACTACCACATGTCTCTCACAACTGGTATACACAGTGATAGATATAGACCCTAGGCTACATAACTACTATATCACATTGGTCAGAAATTTCTATCACAAAATACCACATGATAATAGATAAATACTAATAAATCTTACAGAACCTTACAGAACAAGTAGCAAGTCCTGCCCTACCCATGCATCAGGTCAGGGACTACTTGTTCTTTTACTGTATCACTGTGGAGAGTTGTTCATAGAAAATCGACTAAACAGGGAATTTTAAACCCAGGGGGAGGAGTAACTAAACTGAAAGATGGAGGAGAACAGCATTTTTTTAGCTGGAAGTGTATGTCAACAACACCAGCAATAATATTTAAAATATTCCTCTAGAAACAGTCTTTTAGGGGCTTATGAAACACTAAAACCTAGGAGCTTCCGGGGGCTTTGCCCCCTGGGCCCCCACCGGAGTGTTTCCCCTGGGACCCACTAGGGGCTTTAAGACAGGCCCTGGACCCCACCCTTATGGGCTTCCCGCTTCGCGCTCACCGGTCACGCTACACGTGCACAAGGTAGTGCTTCCAGGTACGCTGTCTACTTGAGCCTGTGTAGCCTGCTACTCAGAAAAACTTTGACTACCCTGCCGTATGGCGTTTTGAAATTACGCATGGCTTGACAGGATGAAATCCTGGATCAGCAATTAAGAAGCGTCTTTTATACCTTTTTAAATATCAGAGAGAAAATACCAAGCCAATTTCAAGTAATTTTAAAATTCATTTCAGGTAAAAATGGATTTAGAGTGTGGAAGTACTGGCTGGCAGTTAAGTTCAACCGGGCCTAAGGCCATGGTCATAGTAATTCTTAGTTTCATTTTCTCACCTTTTTTACTGTTTAGAATTTATCTTATGCACAAAGTTGCATCCGAAGAGGTGTTGGATATTATGCTGGAACAGATGGTGTGATCGATCAAGTCTTTTGAGGTTTGCAGTAAGAGTAAGAGTGTAAAAATAGGCCAAGGTTGGTGCTTCATCGTGAGAAATGACCTACCTTGTCTTATTATATATATATAGTGTGTAGTATATGTACTTTCGAACGCCTGTGGGCTGAAAGACTGTCGTGAGCTCTCCGTGAACGACCACAGTCCTTTACTGAAGACTAAGTTAGTGTTACAAAGTCCTTTCCATATGTTAGCCTTAACTAGCCTACTGTAGGCCTAACGTTACACTAGCGTATGATACAACAAGGCTGCTGTATGTGGATCGAACTCGTGCAAGAAGACATCGGCAAGGTACTTTTTAAAAGACCGGGGATATTACTTTTCACACGAGAAGACAACTTACCACCGTTTTTAACATCTTCCTCTTTCCCTTCGTGGGAGTTCGACGAGTTTTCTGTAGTTTCTGTATCGGCCATATTCTACGTTCTTAAACAAGCGAGTATGCTTTGCAGCACATCTAACGTTAGCTCTCGTGCGTGCCGCGACGCACTAGTACTGCTAGCTAAGTAGTAGTACGGTACGCGACGGTCTCAAACAAAATGTGTGGTTTTTGAAAAATTCCCAAGATGATGTGCCAAAAAAATCCCAAGAATTCCCAAGCCAAGTATGAAGCGCTAGCTAAGTAGTACGGTACGCGACGGTCTCAAACAAAATGTGTGGTTTTTGAAAAATTCCCAAGATGATGTGCCAAAAAATCCCAAGAATTCCCAAGCCAAGTATGAAGCGCCAAACTGTATAAAGAGAATCTAAAGCAGTGGTTCTCGAAGTCCTACCGCCCCGGGAGGCGTTGGGAAGTCTCAGGTGGACGCTACAGAGGACACGGAGAATAAGGCAGGGGCGGATTTAGGGGTGGCCCAGGGGGCCCGGGCCCCCCCTTCCAAAAATTTTTGAAGTTTTTTTCAGCGTCATAAAACAAATGACTAGGCCCTATTCCAATTATAAGGCCTTTGTGATGTGTCAGAGTGAAATTCAAATTTGTTCATTATTTAAATTTCTACCTCAGAAAATCAGTCTTATGTTAATAATTCTGTTACTGACCTCCGGCTGATAACATTTTGGCTTATAATGGTCACAATAACTTTTTCCGGGCATTGCAAGGGGTTACCCATGAGCGCTGCAATGGATCAGACTGCTAACTTCAGTCTATTACCGACCGGGCCCACATCATTGGGAACACTGCTTCTACTTTCAATGGAATTTCAGAATTCTTTAATATTTAGAGGAATATTTTCAACAACCTCAGGCTTTTAACTATAACTTGCTGCAACATTAGCATCTTCTTTAAGCTTTGTAATTTACTTTAATGAAATGTACTTCGAATTTGGGGTAATATAAGGTAAAAGAAGACTTCAATTCGGGAAACTGCCATCCTAATATGTGGACAAGAAAGGCTACTTACTCTCCTCTTTCAACCAACCAAAATTTAAATTTCACTAAATTATGAGCATTTTCCAGCCATATATGATCAGTTTCAAAAATATACTAAAGACATCACCATTTTGCATCTAAGCAATCTTAAATTAACAAAAATTTTCTTAAAGGGGAGGAGACACCCCTCCCCAGAAAAGCATCTTTCACCCAACCAAAAATTAAAATTGACTGAAGTATGAACACTTTCCAGCCATGTTTGATCAGTCAAAAAAATATACCAAAGACATCACCATTTTGCATCTGAGCACCCTTAAATTAACAAAAATTTCTCAAAGGGGAGGGGGACACCCCTCCCCTTAGACCCCTCCCCCAGGACGGTGATCACTCATCACATACTTTACCTCCTATCAAAATACCTTGCCACCGCCCCTGGCACACCGCCTCCCCCCCTTAGATTCCTCCCCTTGATCGGACTTTCATACAAACCACTATGACCTGGGCCCCCCCCCCCTTCTGCCAAATCCTGGATCCGCCACTGTAAGGGGGCGTTGGCACTGATTTAGAAGTCCCTGGCGATTACGAAACATCACTGCTGCGATTTAGGGCACAATAAGGCATCCAGGGGGTCTGTTCCCCTCCGCTTACTTCCAGGCTCACTAAAATGGAACCAGACATTCGTTATCTCTCAGCGTTTCACCAAACTCATCCTTCACACTGACTGAACTATATCTCGGCTCTCTATACCAGTTTCACAGTATGTCTGCCTTCTGCGGGTTTTTGTTTTTCTAAGTTGAAAATAGAAAAAGTTAACTGAGAAAAAATATTGCTGAGCGTCCGACTATGAAACAGGGTGGCGCCAGGATTTCCCCAACAGGGGGGGGGCCAAGCTCCCCGACGGGGGGGGCAGCAACCCAAAGTCTCAACGAAGGAAATAAAGTGCCGAAACTATGTTTGAAGGAAAATTTTGGCGCGCGAAGCTCGCCCAAAATTTTGGGCTCTTTTTGGAGATAATTTGTAAAAATTGTCGGCATTTTCCATTGAAAATTTGAAAAAATGGGGCTTTGAAGAAGAAAATTAGAAAATTTGGGGTTTTTATTGAAAAATTTGCTCTAATTTAGACCAGAATTAAGTAAATCGTCGGGACGACTGGGCGTTGTCGGGGACTACATATTTTATCGTATACATAACAGCTCCCCGACGAAACCGAAAAATTTCCCCGTCGGGGGGGGGGCAGCCTTCTCCGACGGGGGAGGCATGGCCCCCTCCCCCCCCCCCCGCTGGCGCCACCCTTGCTATGAAAGGCAGGACGAGGGGAGGGGTAGGAGGAGGGGAGGAGGGGGCATTGGGACAGTTCAAGGTGGTGAAAGGGGAGGTAGTCTGAAAAAGTTTGAGAACCACTGATCTAAAGTTTCTAAACACAAATACAAATCAGCCGTCTAGGCTTTAATTTCAGCCCTTTCTATACCCTGCTTCCTAAGAACAAACTTGTGGTACTCGAGTACGTACTCGTACTCGACGTTGTACTCGAGTACATTTTTCTGTACTCGTACTCAGGCCCTTGTACTCGTACTCGTACTTAGGATTTTGTACTCGTACTCGTACTATAAGAATTGTGTACATGAATACAGACATTTCAGTCCAGGATGTTAATATTTGTAATCTTCATTGATCCATTTCTAATTTAATATAATTGTAATTATTTAAAGCTTCCTGTGTTGATCAACACAGACTATCTCAACGAAGTACTAAATTGTGCTGCTATAAAAGGAGCAGTAACAAAGGGTTAAAATGAACCGGTCTTTGAACAAACTGAAAAAAAAAATTACTACAGTATTAATTTCTTAGGGGTGCTAAATAATCTTAAGAGTATCATCTCCCTAGTCTATGCATTTAAGTACTTCGGGCCCCATCTTTAAAAAGCAGTGTTGTAGTCGAGACCAGCATATCCGAGACCGGGACCAAGACCGAGACCAGGGGGTGTCGAGACCGAGACCGAGACCAGGACAGAAATTCGAGACCGAGACCGAGAACAACAAAGTCCGAGACCGAGACCAAGACCGAGACCGACTGTACATATTGTATAGGAAACTGAAACAAACTGTCCAACTTTCTGAATACTTTTTTACCCATTAGCGGCTCGCCATAGGGGCACGGGGGGGGGGGGGACTTGCCCCCAAAAAGTTTTCAAAGCGTGGTCTTCAATTTTCCAAAAAAAAAAAAAAAAAATTAATAAATTAAACATTTAATTCGAGATGGGTTAGGCCCTCCCTTTTTCTTGAGTGGGTTTAAATTAAAGCAATGAATAACTTTCCAATGCAATAGTTAAACATTAATGAAGTGCTTTCAAAACGACATTTTTTCGGCGCGCTTCGCGCGCGTTTTCTTAGTTGCTTGTTTGCTACTACTGTGTATGTACTTCAGACATCACAAATGGACCTACCATTAGTGCAAGCTAAGGTAATCAAAACAAATGATCACGCTGTGATATTTTTAATCTGATTAGCTTTGGTATCATAATGTCATTTACAGAGTGTAACGGTTATGCTGGAGATAAATGCCCATAGTTTTGCACAGTGGCGTAGCTACAGGGGGACAGGGGGGCGATCGGCCCCCTGGCTCAAAAAAAAAATGAAAAATTCGGAAATTTACGATAAAGTATGCAGTCCCTGACGGCGACTAGTCGCCCCGACAGTTTAACTGTTTTTTGCTCTCAAGAGGACAATTTCTCTAATATGAACCCAAAAGTTTCGGCGCGCTACGCGCGCTGTATAGTCACTCCAGTTTCTTCATTAATTCCATTGCACATAGCTACATAGAATATGTACTGCCCAACTTACCAAGTAACATGTAGGCAGGGTAAACACTACGTAGACGTCGTAAGTTTCATCCCATATCGCAAAGCCTAGTTGCTGTTCTCTTGTGTTTGTCAGCTGTACGATCAGTTGGTGAGCGACTCACGGAGCAAAGTTTGGCTATTTCATCGGGTAGTCCAGGTGGTTCTATACTGTAACACGGGACTGTCACCTCTCACGCATTCAGCGTGTGGGTCACGCAATCTCACTCTCTCACGATGAAGCATCAGTTCCTCACGCAATGTCTCAGTATGGTGTAAAAAAGTCCACTTACAACGCAAATGATGCGTCCGGTGTCGGTAAAACGCCAGTTATCACGCAACCTGAGTTCCTTCTCATCCAGCTGATCATAGTCTGCAGTAAGCTGACAGTAGTGCATTATACAGTAATACATGCCGGTAGGCCTCCAGAATGTCCAATTTTTCTAAGGCCTATTTTAAACGTGAACAAAATGTCTCCTTAAAATTTTTCAGAAACTGGCAATTCTGGGCATGCAGTAAATGAGGCACGGGAAGTGTCATTTCCTGCAATGTAGGGTATTTTTGGCAAAAAGTTCCCCTGGAGGGACGCGCCGCGCGAACCGATGGTCGCGCTCCGTGACAGTAGTCTACTACCAGCAGACCTCACTCTCACCATTCTCTAAAAGTTTACATCCCTGTACGATAGGCCTACAGTGTATGTTATCCCCGATACGGTCTACAACCCTTACAATTTTTCCTTTTTTCTCCTTTTGTTCTTAATGAATACATATATTTTTTGTGTGTGTGTAAGCCTTCCAAAAATTTTCGCGCGCTTCGCGTGCTTTGGAATTTCCCAATCCAGATTCAAAAGAACACTATCAGTGAACAACATTTATGTGTCTGGTATGTGTTACATGTACAGTAAGCCGTATATTTTGTAACCTACATTGCTGAATGCGGAACGTACCCTTATGCAGTCTTCAAAAAAATCGGAAAATTTAGGTGCTTGCCTCCCTCCCCTCCCCCCGGAAAAGTCTAGCTAGGCCACTGGTTTTGCAGACACTTCAGAGCTTTCGGGGTCATTAGATACACAACCCATAGGCCGTGTTGATTATCATCCACGACTCAAAGCAGTTTTGCCCGGGTGTCACCTGGCCAGATTAGCATAGGTATCTGTTTACAAAAAGTAACGGACATGTAGCCTAAACGTATTGTGTTTCCCATAGAAGGAGAGGTTTCCCTTCCCTTGTCCAAATTGACAGCGCCGTTGGTCCACGAGCGGTCTTATGACTGTCAAATCGCCTGTTATAAGCAAAAGGTTCTCCACCTCTGCGTTAAAGTGTCCCGTTTCAATTGATTTACAATAAACACACCAAACAGTCAATCTAAGCTCAGTGTAATGAGACTTTTGACTAGAGGCCTAGCTATTTGTATATAGGATAAGAAGTCGTTCTGAGTTAGGGGGATTCCCCTCCCCCTTTAAAATATTTCATATTGGACCGGTACTGAGATCCAAAATAGTGCTATCATTTCATCGTTTTCAAATGTCTTCATGCTTGAACTTTTCGTTAGTTTAAGGAAGCAGTTCAAAAAAGCAACATTTTATGCCTCCTTGGCAAAGCTGAAAGATATTGTGACATAATGAAAGAAACAACAAAATATTTGAAGGTGGGGCTCATTTTTAGTGACAAAGTGGATCAAACCGCTTTGCCTATTTCACCTGCCTCTTACTCCCTCCCTATGGAGTAGCGATCGGCTGATATGAGTGTATTTTTATTTTTAAAGTAGTACAGCTCATGACTGACTGCCTGAAATGGTTTTTGAAGAGCTTTTGAAAACTACATGGGGCATCGCTGTAATACATAATAATAACCATACTCCTATTCTACTATCCGGAGCTGACCATTAATATTGCGGGGGGAGGGTCTTCCGAACCTCCCTGAATACGGACTTGACTTTGCCCCCCCCCAAACAAAATTTCTTAGAGCCGCCCATGTTTTTACCTGACTTTATTACCTTATGCTCCACAAACGATCGACCTACAGTACCAAGAGTGCGTCGTTCATTGATATGTTTTCTATTATCAGATGCCAAACATAGTTAATTAATAATTTAACATAATCATGTATTTTTCTAATGCGGCCCTTCTCTTTAAATCGGAGTCAGTCAGTGCTACAAGTGTTCAGTGTTGATGAACTTAGTGCCAGTTCAAGAATCATGGTGAGTTTGTCCCAACCCACAAGAAAATGAGTCACCAGAACTTTAGTTCAAAGACCCCCCGTGCCCAAACCTCGATCCTTTGGACGCAAACATGACCATGGAGGACTCCGTAGTCTCTCAATCTGACCAGACTATTTTGTTTAGTTTCGAGCCTAGGATAGGATTGCAGATAACTATTTAGGCCTTGCATTGGGGTGGGGGACCCCCGGCCCAAGGGCGGATCCAGCCCTTAGCTGAAGGGTTTTTTCCCCGGCCCCGTGACTATTTAGTTGTAGAACAGGAACCATAGTAACCTTCAAGGTTTCTTCCTGCTATAAAAGAAACAACTAAATCATCCCTCAGCAGTAGGCAGCAATTTATATTAAAGTAATAAATACCCGACCATTTCAAGGTTAAACAGTTGGCCAATTGCGCAATGAAACATTCCTTTCTTCTCAACCTTGAAAAATATTCCAAAAGTGATGATTTTTCCATCCAAAAGGCGTAGGACGAAATTGGAAGTCAAAAAAACGTTGTCTTAAGTTAAATCTTCAAAAATCATCCCATTTTTCACTGGGATCACCCTTCTATTATTTGTATTTTTAACAAGTTGCATGAATTACACCTGTAACTAAAAGTAACATACTATTGTAACAAATTCATGGGGCCTGGCTTTACCTAGCATAGGCTAGCCAAAGCATGGCCTTTAATGGCCTTAAAGTTAGCCTAGCATATCTTTAATGCAAGTGAAGTCGTAGGCCACCAGAAGTCGTATGCTTCAAGATTCTGTCCGTTTTTTGATTGAAGTTTGCATTTTTCACGGCACTCTGTGTGAGTTATTTTGTACTTATGACGATTCTTATCCTACCCAAGGAACTTTCAAGCTATCTTGTTGTGAATGGACTTTGAAATCTGTACATTTAAAGTTTGTCTGAACTTTTTCCGAAGCCTTGGGTCTATGTCAGTAGGCTAGGCTGTAGCCTAACTTTACATTTATTAGGGAGATATATACTACGACCAACAGGGGACCCTCCAACACACAGTTGCGATTGCCTAGCAAATTAAATCTATTCATTGCTATGGCAACGAATTCTACGCCTCAAAGGACTGATCCACAACCCACTGCAGAAACTCAGACTGATCCGGCTTTAATCTCGGCGACACAATGCTCACCTGAATGTTGCTTTCCTCGGAATGATGACAGAGACAGTGATCTTGCTAAACATGTCACCTGTGATTTTTGTGGCATATTTTACCATCTTATGTGCGTGGGATTGGAAAAACAGCCTGTTAAGGGAGCAAAATCGAGATGGTTTTGTCAAAATTGCCTTAAACTCCCTAACCGACTCCAATCAACCCAATACCAGCTTCAAGAGGCCTTACAAACTATTATTTCTCTTCAAACTAAGCTTTCGGAATTAGCTAATGTGAGCCCATTAGTGGTAACTCCAACGGATGCAGCGATTACAAATATTCATTCGAACAGCCCAAAGGAGAACAACCTCAAAAATACAGCAAATCAACTGACTAACGAACGCATATCATATGCGGGAAGTGTTTCTTCGCCCCCCCCCCCCGCTCTGTCTCGGCATCCTAAACCTGTGATGATAATTGGTGACTCCTTATTGAAATATGTAAATCAGGAGGATTTTTCAAATGATAATGTAACAGTAAAATGTCTGCCAGGAGCTACTGTTAAAGATGTAAAAGACGTTCTCCAAACTCATCTCGATGAAATGGAAAGTATCAGTCATCTTGTTATCCATGTGGGAACAAATGACATTGCGGCTTCACCCACCCCTGTTATTGATGACATTACTGTTGAGTTCGAGGACCTTGTCACCAACATACAACTACAAGGTGATCACACACCAGTAATTTTCTTATCCGGACCATGCCCAAGGAGTGACAAACACATGCCACAAATCAGTGAACTAAATTCAAGACTAATGATGCTTGCAGACAAACTAGATTGTAAATTCTTAAACAACCTGGCCTCGTTTACCTATGGTGACGGGGAAATTGATATGTCTTTCTTCAATAGCGATGGGCTGCACTTAAATAGAAAGGGAACCAAAAAACTCCTGAACAAGCTAACAACTATTGGGCCCATATGCCTACGAAATGGTGAATCTTCTAACTTAAATACACATAACCATCGAAGCCACCGCAACGACAACTTTGCCAACAAGTATCGCTATCGGCAACCAAGGCCAACCAGATTACCTATTCAGCCCGACGAGCAGTATGATAGGAAGTATGACCTAGTGAGTCGATATGAACCTGTGGAAAGTTATAGGGACCACCGTTTAGATCGAGGTAGGCACCCTATAGAAATGGACCAAAACCACAATAGTCGCACATACCAAAGCACGCCCACACGTCGTTATGCAGATCGCTACAACGGAAATCGGTCACTTTATCAACCCCATTACCAACGTTATCCTTCAAACCGTGGATGTTACAATTGCGGCGAATTTAACCACGTTGTCACAAACTGTCGTTATGACCGCCCACTTAAATGTCGTTTGTGTTCCAGGCTTGGTCATAAAGAACGTAATTGTTTATTTCGATAGGATGGTGGCCATGATGTGAGCGCCGGAAGCACACCAGATCCTACTGTCATTGAAGTTTGTGCCAAAATTGATTCCCACCTACAAGCCAGGGTACCAAGGTTTATTTCCTGTAATAAGGTGAGACAGGGTTCTGGACTCAAAATTGGCTTCATAAACATTCAACACCTATACCCAAAGATGGATCAGATAGGAACTCTACTTGCGTATGAAAATAGTGTCTTAAACATTTTAGCTATTAATGAAACATTTTTAAATGAGAAATTTTTTGATCATGAATTAAGCATTCCAGGCTACAAAACAGTTAGAAAGGACCGATCTGGAAAAGAAGGTGGCGGGCTTTTAATATATATTAGTAACGACACATCATTTATCAGACGTAATGATTTTGAAGTAAACACTATAGAAGCTATCTGGTTAGAGATTAAGTTACCTTACAATACAAACGTGTTTTTATGCCCCCCAAGTGCTAGAGTTGAATGGATCAAAATTTTCCATAGTATGCTTACTCTGCCATATAGTACCTGTCAAGATATTGTTGTTATAGGTGATTTTAACTTAAACGTCTTAAACGGAGTTAACAATAAGACATGGGAAAATACATTATGTCACTTTAACCTAAAACAAATGGTAAAAGACCCAACTAGAGTCACTGAAAATACTTGCACTCTAATCGATCATATATATACTACAAGAAGTGAAATTGTGAACAATGTCCAAGTACTGCATGTTAGATTAAGCGATCATTTTCCGGTTTACTTTTCTTTAAACCACAAAGATAAGCAAATAAAGAAAAGAAAACATACTTCAATTACATACAGGGCAGTGAAAAATATGGATGATAGCGCATACTTGCAAGACTTGCAGTTATACAACTGGTGCAATATACTCTCCGAAAAGAATGTTGAAAAGGCACTTCATATGTGGGAAAGCAGCCTAGATAGGTATCGTTAACACTCACGCCCCAAAGAAAGTAAAAAGGGTGAAGAGAAGGTATCAACCTGCTTGGATAACCGAAGAAATAAGATCTGCAATGAAACGGAGGGACAAAGCCAAATTCAATGAACCCGTGCTCTATCGTTTTTGGAGAAATAAAACAACTTCCCTCATTCGCCAATCTAAACAGAATTACTTTAAGAATGTCATTGCTAAGAACAGTGGGAATACAAAAGAACTGTGGCAGATCTTAAGAACTGTTCAATCATCGTCCAATTATCCAAGCTCCAGTGAACTACACTTCTTGAGATTAATGGAAAGAGTATAACCGACCCAAACGAAATTGTTGATGCTTTTAATTTATTTTTTACTTCTGTATCAACCAAGTATGTAAACACTGATTATGATTATGACAAACATGATGTAAATAGAAAACACGAATTTTTAAGTCAGTTTGTATCTAGTAAACTACCCCCTGGCACTAGATTTAATATACCGGAAGTTACGAATGAGTTTGTCCTTACATATCTTAATAATTTAGACACTACCAAAGCTACTGGCATTGATGAGTTAAGCGCTTTTATTCTGAAGAAGAGTGCACCCTACATTGTGTCAAGCCTTACTCATATATTAAATCTTAGTATTAAGGAAAACGTCTTCCCCTCGACTTGGAAGTCAGCCAAGTTATTCCGATTTATAAAAAGTGGGTCACCCGTTGACCCAGCAAATTACCGACCGATTGCAGTGCTACCAGTAGTGTCAAAAATCTTAGAGAAACATGTTCACCAAAATCTGTATGAATTTGTTAATAGTTTTAGCTTATTAAGAGCAACACAGTCAGGATTTAGAGCTAATCATTCATGTGAGACGGCCTTGCTTAATTTGACTGATTGCTGGATGGAAAATCTCGATAATGGAAATTTAGTAGGTTCAATTATGTTAGACCTTAGAAAGGCATTTGACCTTGTAGATCATGGTATTCTGTTGGAAAAAATGAATATTTACCAATGTTCTGATTCATCAATGAAATGGTTTCACTCTTATCTATATAACAGGACTCAAAGTGTATTTTTAAACGGAGTACTCTCAACCCCCATGTATGTTAAAAGTGGTGTCCCACAAGGTTCAATTCTTGGGCCCCTTTTATTTTTACTTTATATCAATGACTTGGATTTATGTCTTAAACACTGTTCTGCAAATATGTATGCAGACGATACAACATTTCATGTATGTGATAAGAGTTTTGACGAGCTTTCTTTGAAATTAAATGATGATGCTAGGCATATATACAAATGGTGCCAGCAAAACAAAATGGTCATTAATACTGAGAAAACAAAATGCATGTTAATATGTTCTAAGCAAAGGCAAACTACCCTAGACCGTAGAAACTTAAATGTCACGATAAATAACCAGCTGTTAGGTAATACTACGTCTGAAAAGCTTTTAGGTGTCAGAATCGATGCGAATCTTACTTGGAATGTCCACATTGATTATGTTTGTAACACCATAAGTAATAGAATATCTCTGCTACGAAGGATTAAAAGATATATTGACATCCCTACTAGTGTTTTATATTATAAAGGACATATTTTGCCAGTCATGGAGTATTGTAATCTTGTATGGGGTTCATGTAGTCAGGGAAGCATTGACCGTATTGAGAAGCTTCAGAAGTGTGTGGCCCGAATTATTCTAGGTGCGAGCTATGACGAACGGTCAAGTGACCTTTTTGCTCGACTTGGTTGGCATACTTTCTGTCAACGTATCAATATGAAAAGACTTGCTATGGTATATAAATCCCTCCATGGACTTGCCCCACCTTATATGAAAGAAATGTTTGATTATACGTATGGAATACATAACTATGGGTTAAGGTCAACCACGTCATCAGGACTCTTTATGACTGGTGGAAAAACTGAATTCCACAGAAAAAGATTTTCCTATATTGCAGCCAAACAATGGAATGCTTTACCAAATGAGACAAAAAATGCAAACAGTTTAAGTAGTTTTAAAAGACAAGTTTTAAATTTTATTTAATAGCCTTTGTTTTTATATTTTCTACTTTTTTATGTGTTTTAAGTCTTATCCCCATTTGATTACTTACTTAATATTCATGAGCCTTTTTTACCATCTCTTTTTAAGTTTTTTTTTTTTTTTTTTAAGTTTCATAGCATTTTTTTACAGTATTTCCTTTTAAATTTCGTTAAGTTCTCTTATTATCTTATACTCTTATGTTTTTATGGTTTTTTGTAATCCTTTTATTCTCTGCTTGTTACGTTGTTTTTTTGAAGGCCTCGTGGAAGATTAGCCACGTACGGCTAAACGAGTCACCTTCGTGAAATAAAGTTTTAATAATAATAATAATAATAATAGCCTAGGCCCTACTTTAATATTTATTTACCTTCACAGATATGTTTTTGTTGGCAACAGCATGTCTTCTGCTCATTATCATAATGATTCAAGTAATGGCTTTGCTGTCGATGATGCGACGGTAATAATGCTGCTTGCACTCAAAAACCCAACTCCAGTGAACTCATGGTAGTTGATATATACTGTAGCCTGCAACTGTAACTTGTAACGTTAGGTTAGGTTGTATCAATTGTAGCCTACTTTGTATTGTAGGCCTAGGCTAGCCTGAGGCCCAAGTAGTCAATGGTCAATGGCGATCAGCCCCGTGCGCTTCTGTACTGCTATTGCAGTGTTGGGCTGGTAATGCTATCGTAAGTTCAAAGCCATGGCATTGACACTGAATATTTTCTGCGATCTAACGGTCTCGCCCGCTCAGTTGGAGCCATTCTTTGCACATGATGTGAATTTAGTCCATCGTATCTTCGTGAAGGAGGCCTCTGCTTTCCGATTCGATGTGCAAAAAGCATGTAAACGTTCTTTGCTCGTTGCTAGCGACGCTGTACTGGACGTCGCCATATTTGGCCGTGATCATGTTAATTACGTCATTGATCTAGTACTGGATTGGGTAATTTATACCACGTGATGTAAAGTCTTACTTTGCGAATGAATATTTTCAAGTCACAACCTTCATTTAATAGACGTACGCGATGAAAATTAAGTCGGTATGTCGATTGAAACCATGAAAAAACTGCAGGAAATTATGTGGAGAACTTTTGTAACAATATTCCTTGTCATTGTGTGTAAAACTTAGTGTGAAAAATATCTGTTCCCAGAGTTGCCGGAGCGAAATGAAATGTCTCAGCCTACAGCTGACGGCCTACTTTAATCTTCACGGTTGTCTCAATTAAGTTGTTGGTATTTACTAGACTTGGCCAAGTCTCTCGTGAGTGTTCTCGTACTGCTAGTACCTGCAGCTCACCATATTTACCTTGGGTTTAATACGCCCTCTATCGGCTGCTTATTTGTATTGCTTCTCAACGAGAGACTTGGGACACTTGGTTTCTGTGACGTCATACTAAGGAGCTTAGTACATTATTCATAAGGAGGGGGCGTCAACCTCATAATCCAATAAACAGTCCTCATGTGCAGAAATTAGTATCGTCCAATTGAAGAGAATATTATTTGATATGACATATTTTTGACAATTGATTCGCCGTAATTATACTCAAATAAATATGTAAAAACTAATTTATCCTACGAAAATTACACAAATAAAATTTTTGATGACAAATAAGACCTTTGTAATCCATTTTAGAGAAACAAGTGTCAATACATTTCCCTATACATAATGGTACCATTTAGCGGTTCGTGTACTTAACGCCAAACGTAAACAAAGATTAGCAGAATGGGTACTTGTACTTGTGAAGTTTCGTGCTTCCATACAAAAGTAGCCGCCAAGCCCTTGCACCCGTGAGATAATCGAAGAGTGAATGCTGTATTTATTTTCCTCTGTGCTAGCACATAGTTACTCTGCGTCATGATTCTAGCCACAATTAATTAAAGTTAAATCTTGTAGGTGAACAACGTTGGTTCAGCATATAGCCTGTAGAAACTCCCTGCTTGAACCGTACTAAACTGACGTACATGATAGGCCATGCATATATATCATATTATCACGGGGCTAGGCATTTCTTAATACAGAACTAAGATCGAGTGACTAAGTGATAAAAGAAAAGAAAAACATGAGCATGTTTATTTACTGGCTGTTATTTTTTTTTTATGTTGGGCCTATCAATTTACTTATATGAAACCTTTGTTTTCCATGGATCCCTCATTACTGGAAAATGTGAAGGTATGTAGCTAATACTAGGCAGTTGTGAGTTTGTCTACAGGGCCTATAGCTTATGTAAATGTAGTAGCCCAGTTTGAATAGTGCAAGGAGTATTACAGTGCCCAGGGTTATCTAGACCTTGAAGTTTGGAGAGTGCATTGTATTTTTGTTACACATTCTCCATCATAGCCTATGTGAGAGACTTTACAAATTTATCACATCTCCTGACCTTAATTAAATGGGAAACACATGATCTTCAAAAAAAGTCATGATTTCATGACTAAATTCAGACCATGTACTGTGTCTTTGGCAAAGTATTTTTAGCTTCAGTTACAGTATCATGGTGGCTTTTCGATCCTTATACATGCCTTTTCTGCATGCATGTTTACAATTCTTTTGGCAGAACTTGATTGCATGGCCTGACATGATAATAGCTATGTGTGTACTGTAGCCAACACGTATACTGTAGAGTCACATATTGCAGTCACCTTGAATGTCTTAAGGGTGGCTGACAGTATTCAAGCCCTTCTTTACTGCTTTCTTTTTTCTTCTTGGGTGGGGGGCACCCAAAATTAGCCTCCACCAAGTAAATTAAAATGTGGCAAATAAAAAATTATTAAATTTAGCTGTCAGAGTAATGCGTAAGGTACAACAAATGCCAGATGTCTTAAGTTTGATATAAGTTTCAATTTAACTCACAGCCAATCTTTGTGACCATGTGTAACTTCACACATGCTCTGCTTTGGATATAATGTAGCTATAGTATTTGCCAAGGCAGTACCACATTGTGAACTTACAAGAACTTATAAGTGCCAGCCAGTGTGAATGAAACAGAGAACTGTTTGGCAGATTTTTTAAGGCAATGTACATTGCCAAGGCAGGCCATTTAGACATGTTAATGTTGCGGCACTATACAGTACTGTACAGTATGTATATATGAGCAAATTAGTATATGAAATACAGCAGCTTCCCCTATGGAAATTGTTTTCCAAGCCTTGCTGAGTCAGTAATGCCTCTGTCATTGCAGTTCTGTAGACTGAATTTGAGAAAAAAAAATCTTTTTGAAAAGAGTTATCCATATTTGTAACAGTCTTCTGGCCTCAGATGTTTTAGCAAGCACTGTCAGTGTATTTTAGGGCCATGTAAACAAATTTTTGAGTCAAACTGTGTTAGCCTATATGAGCCAGAGAACTGGCTCCCTGCCCCTTAGTTCATCCTCCACCTACCAATCCCTGAGAAGTGGAGGGTACAGGTAAATTCAAGCATCTGTTGTAATTAAATAGTTGACAACTTGCATATTTTCATTTTCCAGAAGTCAACTATACTTGTATGGACTTGTAACTGTTACCTGTACAGTTTAACCTCTTCAGTTTCTACCAAGAGAAACACTGTGAAGTTCAACAGTACATGGTCATATGCTTTATCCTGATGCAAACATAACAATTGACATGTATGGTACTTGGTCATATGTGTCAGGGAAGGCAATTGAACTAACTTAGCAACAATTAGTGCATCTTCTTGAGCTAAATTGTTTGAAGCTTGCCTTCTCAAGACCATTTTTATTTTACATCATGACCCCAACGTGAGGAAGACCTGATGCATGAGTATTAAAAAGTTGGGTACATGTATACATACTGTACATGTACCAAGATATAACAAATCTTCACACTGCCTGGCAAGACCTCTTCCTAGGTTGAGACTTGAGTTTACACCAGAATCTTTATCTTTGATGCTGCATGGATTGAGAGCACTGTGGTGGTCACATGTGAGATTCTCTACAAAGTATTATGCAGTATGTAGTCTATTAGTTCTAGAGCAAATTTGACATGGAAGTTGTTTTTATGTACAGCAAGGACACCATAATACCAAATCTGTCATGGTCCATCACAGCAAGCATTTGAGTAATTATCCAGTAAATAATAATGTGTGTTGAAATTTAGGAGGATAATTAGAATTCTTTATTTTCAATGTAACTATAAGGTGACTTGAGTAAAGCTGATTCATTTCTACATTTTTGGAGCAAGCTGACCTACTTATGAACCAAATTCTATGCAATACTGAACACACTTTTCCCTCCTCAAAAGCAAAATTCAAGTACCCTTTCATATCACATAATGTGATACTATATTTCATTATGGAAGATATTTCAATATATCAGTCACATTGTATTCAATCTTTAAGCATTGAGTGAGCACAATGTGTTGCTTCTCAAGTATTTTTTTCTTGAATCAAACTACAAGTACATTAATCAAAGAATATGTTCAGTTTCAGTAATATCCTGCTGTAGCATAGCATGTGTGTGTAGGGCTTAAAAAATTTCTAGAGCTTTGTTGCTTTGTTGAAAAAGGACAAGGAAAGTCTCATTGTTTTAGTTGTGGAATGTTGATCTTTGGGAATTTGGGTACCCAAACTTTCATGCTTAGTGTGGTATTTTTTCATTTATTTCAGAAAACAGTTAAAACCAGTTTGCAGTAGAGCAAGTATTTCTATAATGATGACTGTGTGGAGGCAATGTTGCATTGCTGGCACACAGGTTTCCTTCTAACAGAAGCAATTGGTGTTGGTGGAGGAGGGTGTCTGAAAAGAGGTTAATGAGAATGGGCTGAGTTGAATTATTTGGTTACATTCAATCTTCTCAGAGAAGGAATCTTACTATAGAGCAAATGTATGCTGTTGCTTCAACCTGATTTCCATAATAGAGACATGAAGTAGTCTAGCAGATTAAGAGTGCAACAATCCCTCAGAATGGGACATCATTGGGGTATCACTGGATAAATCTCTAGCTGAAGCTAGTACCCATATCCAGGTGGTTATACTGAGGAAGTCCGTAACTGTTTTACTTAGTCACACACTGTAGTAACCATGGTTTAAAGGGACCCACAGCTCTTCAATCAAGAATTCAAGGCACTATCACTAGTAGACTACCACATAATCTCCTTGGGGTGAAGGAGAATAGGGGAGATACTTCATGTAAGACTACCTCAAACTGAGGTGAATAGACAACTGAAGGGAAATGAATAGGCTGAATAGCCAGAAGTGAATAGGATTAGTAGGTGTCTATTCACTTCAGTTTGAGGTTGGCTTACATGAAGTATATACCAAGAATAGGACTTTACTTTGCTATGAGATGTTGCCCTCCTAATACAGCTCTTAAATCAGGATGCTGCAACTTAAATGGCAGCTCCCTGCATGAATGTGGGCCTAAGGTATAATGAACATTTGAACCGAATGAAGGAAACAGTTTTGACAGTATTGATCTCTGGGTTTACAGTATTGATCTCTGGGTTTATTGAGAAATCACCGTTTGCTCAATTAATTCCTCTTCACAAGACTGGAATTAAACGAAAACTTTTTTGACGGTTAGTGAGAGCCAAGTTCCCAGTCATTTTACAGTACACGCAGTAGGCCATTGCCTTATTAGGAATCATTCATAATTATAAGAATTACAAGAATTATAACACTTACTATAACACTCATGCAAAAAGTGTGTACATTTTCCTTCTACCCTTCCTTCTACCTCCTTACCCACACCAATGTCTTAATCTAAAAAAATTGACATAAATCAACACTGAATCTGAAATCCACTTTCAAAGAAAGAATCTTTTCAAGTCTCTGGCTGCATTTTCTGCTTAACTGAAAAAGAGTTAAATAGCACCCATGAGAAGAACAACCCAATTGAAATGGGGCTATAGGATCACCTCAAACACATTTAGGGATATGACCATACCTCTAAGTGCATTTAGTGACTGCTCTTTGATTGACATTAGTTGAAACACTAGCTTCACTGTTGTTGGTCAATAATGACTTGAGTAGTCAGTTGTGTTCCCAATTACTAAGCTCAGCTCACTCACAGTACTGCATGGATGTGGCTTTAAACAATGTTTACTCAGAGAAATGTACCATAACTTTGTATGGGAGCTGTAATAGACAGGTGTTTTTGTTCATTTGGAGGAGAGGCTAGAAGAAAATTTAGTAGGGGTAATTTTTACTGTCTGAAGCAACTGAAGATTGCAGTGCCTCTAAAGCCGCTGTCACACTACAACGAATTCGGATCGGATTCCGATCCGATTTTTGTGAGTTTTTATTAAAATCTTCTCCATTTTGGGTCGAAAAGAACCCAAAATTTGCCAGCCTGTGTAATTATATGATTTTTATCGCAGGACTACGAAAATTAAATTTATGCGAATTATTTCGTGACGTCACATCGACAGACAGCTTTTATCGGACTACGCGTGTCCGATAAAAGCTGTTTGTCGATGTGACGTCACGAAAAAATCAGTTAACATTTTATTTTCATATACCTCTGATGCAAATCATATATTTACACTGGTTGGCAAATTTTGGGCTCTTTCTGACCAGAGATGGAGAAGATTTAAAAAAAAACTCACAAAAATCGGATCGGAATCCGATCCGAATTCGTTGTAGTGTGACCGCGGCTTAAATCTCACACTTTTGGGGTCAGTAGTACTATGTCTTTGAGCTCAGTCATCTGTCGTTGTATAAACTGAATTTTTATTTGCAGATTTTAATGCCTGATAGTACAATTAAGTCAACGTTTTGTAGATACAGGTAATAAATCCTGAAAGTGAGATGGAAATGAGGGAGGGTGGCAGTTACCCAATTTCCTTATCCTTCTTGTCTTAAGTTAGCAGGGATCTTGGGTCAAGGATTCAAGAGAAGGCTTCCTGAATAAGGGGATGTCCTACAGGTCTGTAGTATAAAAAAATTTCAGGTTTGTAATCTCTTGGATCTAAACTGATACAAAATTTGACTCATTTTGTACCGACCTACACACATTAACTATCCTGAAATCAATTTTCAGGTAATGTTGCACTAGGTGTGCTGCTTAAAACAACTGAATGGTAATGGTTGCACAGTACCATGGTTATAGCTTTGGTCCACTACTTTCAAATTAAGATCCCTCCCTTTTAGCAATGTGACCTGAGTCTACTGAAACCTGCATTCTCTTATGTTATTTCAACTAAATGATTGCATTATCTTTAAATGACATTGCAAAACATATATTTGGTCCACTTGTAAGGCTGTAACTTGAAGTCCACTACAAGGGCATATTAAATACTGCTAGTCATCTTAAATTTTCACTGGATGTACCAGACACTTACCATCTCTAGCTGATAATTACACCGATCCCTGTAAGAACTGTTTTGCATTTGGTAAATACTGCAATGGGCTCAGCACTTTGGGGGCACAGTCTATATGACTTGGAAAGGCAACATACACCTTCAGGTTGATATAATGTCTACACGCACAAGCCATAGACATGCTTTCATGGGCTGCAAGGCTCATGAGTCTAGATGACAGGTTCAGTACTATATCAATGCTTCCCTAGAGTAGACCAAAGATATTAACTCTACTGTAAACTTAATAATCCTAAGCATAACCATAATCCTTACTCAAACCCTAATCTTACCTGAGGCTAGTCTAAGTAGCCTATAAATTTTATACCTCAGTGGAATCCTAACCTTACCACCAGCTGGGCCAAAGAAGATTTTTGGTCCATCCTTTGTCTAGTGAACCACTTGCAAGTGAAAGTTTAGTCTAGTGGGTATCCCACTTTCATGTAGAAGCCTAATGCCTATCAAAAAGGCCTTTCAAATAGTCCTTCAATCCTGGCTCTGTCCCTGAACTGCCCAATGTAAGGATCACAAAACCTCTAAGGTTTTTAGCTCTTATAGTCATGCTCTTAGCTGGAATTTGTGGATTACGATCGATAGGCCTAAAATTTATTTAACTTCACCAGTGACTTAGCAAACTAGTATATTTGTATCAATGACAAATGTTGCCTATAATAAATGCAAAGAACTGTCACATAAAAAAATATGAAGAGCAATTTCTGCAGGTATTTATTTCAAATAGGCCTATATCACCTTGATTCAGTTCTGCAAAGAATCACTTATCAGTCAAATTGTACTGCTCACTCTTTTGCAAGAAAAATTTGTGTCAAATATTGCACCATTTGTTATATAGCCTTGGTACCTCTTAAAATGAAAAACTTTTCCAAAGGGCAGGGGGACACCCTCTTCCCTTACACCTCTCCCATAGTCCATCAGTTCTGAATGTTGGTTACATTGGAGACATGCTAGGCCTAATTCCCAAACTACTTTGTTAATTTTGTGGTTTTCCAAGCTCAGGTTTGCTGCTATATTGTTCTCACAAGACACCTCCAAGAGGAACAAGCAAAGCTACTGTAGCATTGCCTGGCATGCATGAGTGATTTTAACAATTAGTCTAATATAAAGTCTTAGTCATTACCCGCTTGAGGGCACATTGAGCTAGCAAGATGATAAAGCTGATACATATTGGCCTATAAGTATACGAACAAGGTAGTAGGCCACTTCGAATCCCTGCCAGGCTCCCGCGCTCGCGATTCACAGCAATGGCGTGCGTTGTGATTTGCGAGTGACGAAAGTTACATCTGCAGAGCGAATTTGCCTTCTACTGTGCTTTTCCTTACATTATCTGATTATGCGTTTTGTGAGAGAGACCGTATGGATGGCTACGCAGATAATCGCGAGTGCCGCGATGCCTAGGATCCAAAGTGTCCTACCTTGCTTGTACACAGAGCTGTATATGTATTTGTGTATAACGCTCCGAACGCCTGAGAATCAGACCGCTATCGATACCGATTTCGAAGCAAAACTTTCTTCAAATTAAGTCGCTGAACCAACGATTTTGTCTTTCTTTTATGAAAATCAAATCATGGCACGGTTTCGCTCCTCGTGAATCCTGTCCCGTGAAATTTCCAGTTGCAAAAACCGTCATATTGATCAATTCTTACGGCTGATATTGATGAGTTTTCGCTATCGGCAATGTCGTAGACCCTGCAGCAATTAATCACGTGATATAAACTTCATGCATGTTTATTCATAGACTATATCGTTTATTCACATAACATACAATTTACTGATTTTGATTGGACTAAAAGTTGACAGACTACTACATATTATTCATCCCTAATTGAGGATGAATAAAATAAAGAAATAACATTAAAATTATGACGTCACAGAAACCAAGTGTCCCAAGTCTCTCGTTGAGAAGCAATACAAATAAGCAGCCGATAGAGGGCGTATTAAACCCAAGGTAAATATGGTGAGCTGTAGGTACTAGCAGCAGGGAGCTGCCACGGCTAGCAGTACGAGAACACTCACGAGAGACTTGGCCAAGTCTAGGTATTTACAGGCCCGTGATTCATATTATAAATTGTGGAACATGATCATATCTGTACTAGGCAGGTGGGGCTGTGCCTGCAGCCTGCAGCCTCCATTCGGGCAAAACATTTCTATTTTCGGTTAAAATGTGTGGGTTAATTTCAGGCTAGAGTGCTCAATGGAAAATCCCCTGCTGACAATCTTTAGAAAATACGACATCTGGACATGAGGATAGTGTTATGCAAATCCAAGTGATAGGCTATCGGGCTGTTTTAATATTTGAAAGTTAAAATTCCCTAAATTCATTCAGTCAATCACGACTGTTATCTAAGAGGATCTGTTACCAGTTTTTCATTTCCGTATCCAAGAACGAGTGATGATATTTGGGATGCCCGGGCATCAACCCCCCCCCCCCCGGACAATTCGCAGCCCCGGACAATTTCCACCCACTGGGTGGGATTTGTTGAAAGTGAGATCTATCGGGGGTAAATTGTCTGGGATGCATTTCCTAGAAGGAAGTTTTCTGGGGGTGTCGTCGAGGTGGGAATTGCCCGGTTTTTTGCCCCTTGTTGCCCCCTATTTTTAGCAAAATTATTTCACTGAAAAACTCTTCGGCTGGTTAAAATGAGATACGATGAAATCTCACTTTTTGTAACAAAGCTGTGGCTTATTATATTTAAAAGCCTGTGTCACATCATTGATCTAACACTGAACGAGTGGGTTGTTACTTCATGTATGGAAATTGCATAAGTCGTCCCCATTTTTAAAAAAAAATGACAAGGAAAGTGTCACAAATTATAAACAATGGCCTGTCGAGGATTTCGGAAGATGATTCGACAGACGGATGTGGAGGAGTGGTGTAAGGAAACATGGTGTCACAAGTACACCAAAGGTGTGCCACGAACGAGAAGGGCAAGTTGAACACACGGGGTCCAGGGGCCCCGTTAGGCCCCCGTGAGGGTTCCAGTTCAAAATAATTAGAAGCTAGTAAATGAACTTTGAAAAAATATCCATGAATGAACAATTCTTCATATATTTTACTTTGCCCGATTTAAGAACTGGTCTCTCGTCATATAATAGGTAAGGCAATTTACACGTTTGTTCAACATACACTCCTTAGCAGAAGGGCTAGGCTATTTCGGGTGCATTAACCACATGGTGTGGATGTTAACGGGGATTTAGGGTTTAAAGGATGCAAGAGGCATTGACACAGGCACATAATTTCCGCCAGTGGAGAAGGAGGTACTCTACAACTGTATCTCGTAGCACTTCATCGACTAGGTCATCCAGTACACAATAGCATGGGCGTCCGGAGGGGGCAAGTGGGGCACTTGCCCCCTGAAAAATCAAAAAAAAAAAAAAAAGAAAAAATAAAGAGAAGAACGAAGAAAATATAACATCAACATTTCTGAACAGTTCATACAGTGTGAATTTCTACTCTCAAAACAGGAATTGAATAAAAATATCAACACTCAGCTCCAGCAGCCTCCCCCCTCCCCCCACCGAGCATATTTTTGGTTTTTTTTTTTAAAGTTTATATTTACGATAGAAAATTTGGCATTCCAATTGCCCCAGATTGTAGGAAACCCTCTCTACAACACTTTTGACTGGAATTTGTCTGGTCCCATTTGAGGGTTGCCAGTGTGAGAAAATATTTGACATCCAAAATGAACGCCTTAGATTGTAGGAAACTGCATTCTAAGCCACCAAGAAGCGTTTGTTACTACAGTTTTTAAAGTGACATTCTTTAACCTGTGTAGCCTACAATGCTGTCATCACCGACAACCGGGAGAAAACCCTGGCATCGCCAATGAAATCCCAAGATTGCAGGAAATTTCTAAAACACAAACTTGCCACTACAATTTAGTCTACCTAGAGACTACCTAAAGTCTGCAAAGTGTGTTAAGAAACTTTTGATTTTACTCCCTCTGTAATAAGATCTGTACTTGTTGCTGTTCCATGAAATCTTTCACTCTGAGGGCAAACGTACAATAAAGGTTAGGTAGAAATTAGAGGCTGCTAGAAAAGCAATGACGTTAAAGGAGTAATAAATAAGAGTAAAAAAAAAACATGCACAGAACGTCCGCATGGAAGATATTTGGCATCTTAAGACTCCGTAATAAATGAAATCTCACTCTCCACTATCCTGACAATTTTTGCAATGCAGATGTGCTTTGTTTCATCCTATGCCCTACCTAACTTGACAGTAAAGACTGTCATTACAGGCTCCAGAAACACGCGCGACGCGCGAAAGAAAATTAAAAGGACTTTGGTCACGGGTCGGATGTGGATAATGACTGATGATTTACGAGAAAAGTTACTTGCTCCGTGCTGTACGAAAAAAAAGTAAGAGTTACGACAAAATAAAATGACTCGGTTTGATAATTCTATGTTTTGGGTGTTTCTTCTATCTTTTCAGTCCCGTTCTGTCTCTCCAGTTCCTCTCCCTCTCTCTCCCTCTCTTTCTCCATCTTCCTCTTTACCTAAATGGCCCTGACTAATTTTTCCTCAGACCGGCCACGGAGGTTGGGTTGTGCACCCCCCCCCCCCTTATAACACGCTACTGATTAAAAACCCATCTTATTTATTTCTTGCTTTTCTAAAATATTGGATGAATTATGTTTGAAATGTTATTCACTGATGTTGCATTATATTTTGTATAGATGTCTGTTCGTGTTTATTCCTGGTCGTTCAACTTCTCATGCCTTACTTCATTTTAATGACATGTTAACAAATGCTTGTGAAAAGAGACATTTTGTCTTTGGTACGTTTCTCGATTTGTCTAAGGCGTTTGATACTATTCATCATAATATTGTATTCATTAAACTTTGAAACTATGGAGTAAGAGGCAACGTTTTAAAGTGGCTTAAAAGCTTTCTTTCTAACAGAAATAATTTGTTCAATCAGCAATGTGAATTTATTGTAATATCAATTGTGGTGTTCAGCAAGGTTCTAATTTGGGACCACTACTTTCATGTTAATAACACACATAAATATCAGAAATGAATTGCATAATAATAATTATGCTGAGACACTAATTTATATTCGAATCCTGACCCCAATCACTTATTTGATGTTGTTCAGACGGAATTCATTATACTGGTGGTTAAGCGACAAAAAGCGTTCCCTTAAGGTTAAAAAGAGTACCAGTAAATAAGCAGGTTGATCCAGCATTTAATTCTATAATTCCCTGCAATTCTCAAATACACTCTTTAATGTTCCTAAGGATTTTAATTGATAAGCTCATGAAAAGATCACATAAGTGCAGGTCTTGTGTATTTGATTTTCAGTGTATGCACAAGATACATTTTAACTTTATGTTATTTGTGCCATATCATGTCTGAGAAATGCACAGACGTCTGGTGGCATTGGAGAAAAGTAACACCCCAAAACCAATGAAACTCTCGTCAGCGAAGCCTATCCAACCCTTTGTCAAGTTTTTCGAACCTTGTGACAAAATTATTAACTTAGACTTAAAATGATTGCTCTTGAAAGCAATAACTCTGTTAGCCTTTGCAATTATGGCAAGACCCTTTGACTTGGCCCCCAGAGCAGTCATTTCCAAGGAACGTGGGCCATTGTAAACTCCTGTTTCTTCGTAGGGATCAGTTCTGTTTTAGTTAAGATGAAACGATCAAGGTCCCTTTTTGGGACAAAAAATTACCTGTACCGAAGGAGTTTTGGTCAAAATACCACCAGCAGATAACCTGGCTGTAGATCCGGTAAGTTGTTTTGGGGGCATACATCAAGAGATCTCACGTTCACAGACTGCTAAGTGACAATGCCCCGCATGGTTGGGGTGGAGGTCAGAAAATTTTGCTTTCCAGGGGCTCTAGAATGCAGGAAATCGCACTATTCACCACAAATTTGCCTCTTCAAATAGGGGTGTCATCCGGGTGGAGGCCAAGCTTCCCGACGGAGTGATCGAGTTCCAAAAGAATGGCAAACGCGAAAATTTGGCGCCGAAGCGCGCAGAAAATTTTGGGGTTGCTATTGAAGAAAATATGAAATTGAAGTCTTTAATAGGCAATATGCCCTACTCTGGGCAAAATCAAGAAGTTTGTTGCTGCGGCTGGTCGGCGTCCGGGACTAACATACTTTATCTTACCAATCAAGGCTCCCCGACGAAAATGGAGTTTCCCCGACAATAGGGTTCATGGCCTCCTCCACCTCTCCAATCTGACGCCACCCGACTACAACTCTGCGTCCGGCATGCGTGGGTCACCGTTACGGTCATTTTGATGTTTATATTGTCAAGCATCCATTTGTAGTATAGGAGAAACATCTGACATTCCAAACTAAGTAGTTTGCCGACGAAGCCGCCCTCAGACTCTGAAACGGATAAACTCACAAAAGTTCTGCACGTACCCTTCGTTAGTGGCCTCCATATGTGAGGAAGCTCTTGATCAGTTATTCTAAAACGTGGTCAGACAGAGAAGGCGGGCTGCTGAGTTAGAGGGAGGCAAAAGTCAAAAAAGCTTTGATTGAATGATTATACTTCATCTTACAGAGCTACGCAAACAGTGAGAACATATATATAATGAAACGTCTCAAAGACATTGTTAGTACCAAAATATAAACTGCAGAAATTTTAATTTCAGTCACCAATGAACAAACGCTCAACATGGCACGTTTCTCAATTGTAAAGTCACCTCAAGTCGCAATTAAATTTTCGGGATATACATTTGCTACAAGCTTTGTCACTACAAACAGGCCTAAAACACTCCGCAATGCACCACTACATGAATACATTCCACCGTGTACGTTAAATGATTGTCAAAAACGAGAGACACGAAATTAGTCTTGGCTAGCCTTTGACTGAACTTTGAATAGACCACATAGTCTGTTACGTAGCCAACCTAGCACTCCATCAGAAGGGCAAACTTGGAAGGAGTCAATTGGTGACTTTATATTACATAATTTTACCTCCTACTTTGCTAGGTTTGTTCGTGTCGAATATGAATTTTCTCAAAACCTAAAATCAATTCAGGGGCTGCACCGACAGGGTCTGGGGCCGAGTTTGAGAATCACTGTTCTAGATTAAAAACAGTCACACGGTCATGACCAAAATGTTAGCCTTAAATGTTAGAAATATGGTTTATCCTAGAAACTTGAGTCAATCTTCCTTAATTTGAAAGATCAAAAGGGAGCGGTGGACGCGCAATCAGTTAGTGCATGAGGTAATGTTACGAGTGGTAAAAAGCCAGTTATAACTGTAAAAACGGACCGTCTTTTAATATATGTTTCGTGAATTAGAAGGGACCCAAACGATATCATACTAGGTGAAAATAAAAATGATTTTCGACTGTTTGTAATGGTAGATTTAACATTTTTATTGCATGATACGTCTGGTTGAGAAATATTTTTTTCTTTGGTAGGTCAAACATAGCTCCATATTTTTTTTTTTTTTGACTTCTGCCGCCTACACGGGTTGCAGATGAAATGGAAATATATTAGTATGTCTCTCATACAGGGGAAAGGAGAAGAGTAGACTCCAAGAAAGTATGTGAGTGTTAGTGGGGTCTCTAGTATTTTCCCATGGTGATCCAACTGATGCGTTTTTATTGACTAACCCTAACTAGGCTTCATATTCAACCTCTGGTTGCTTGAGGCTAGTGATGGAGACATCCTCCGCATAGTATGTTTACAATACCAAGCTACCAGATGTTACATTGCTTAGTCGTGATGATTGGGTAAGACGAGTACAGTCAAACGGTTGCAGTTACATAATATGTAACATTGATGCGGGGTTAGCGACTCTGTTGAAACGCTTGACAGTGATGTAGAATCTGAGTTAACTTGACATATTAGATCCTGAAGCTTAAAGAATACTTCCACTAATTTAACAAAACTCATCTGTAAATCTGAATGACAAGGGGAGACAACTCTTCAAATAGCATAGGATTCAAACCTCAACCCAAGCGTATCATGCAGACTTGTGAGCACAGTGTCATGCATGTAAGCACAAATGATACAAAGTTTGCTTACGATAGATAGATAAAGTGGAAAGGCTTTAGCCAATTACCTCCACATCGACGGTCCCCACACTTCCCGCAAACTGTCGCTCCTGTAGGGTCTTTACACTCTAAAAAAAAATTGCCCAACCTGGGCAAAAATTTACCCAGCCGCTGGACCATTACGAAAATTTTCCTTTGCTTCTTTGTGTATTATAAATGGGTATCTAAGGCCGGCAGACACCAGTATAGTGCCTCCTCCAAGCTCTGGATTAATTATATAAATCGTGCTTTGGTATGATGATTATTACCTGACATCCAAACGATACTATAGAGTATGATGCCGAGAACTTTACAACTATCGTACTTTTACTAAGTTTGAACGAAAATCCAGACGAACAGCTTCTAGCAATGGAGGATGGGAGAGGGAGAGTATAGGTGCAGGGAGTGATTTTAGACCTCCTGATAGGTACAGCGAAAGGAGTCTCAAGTACAAACAAGCACTTTTCAGACAGGCGCGTAGACAGGAATTTGCCAAAGAGGGGGCAAAGTCTAAATGCAAACTATCTAAGCGAAGCGTCACCATAGGTTGGCACGACACGAACCAGAAAATTTTAGCTTCCTAGATCGCTGGAAATGACACTTCCAATGCCTTGTAAGTTGCATCTAAACATTTGTTTTGAGTTACAAGCAATATCATAAGAAAACTTATTAAAAAATACTAAAATATGCTCAAGGAGGGGGTGGCTTCCCCCTTCGCTTCCTCTTCTTGGCTACGCGCCTTGTTTCTGAATGCTTTTTCGTCGTAAGTGCATTAACAATCACCATCTGTACCAATAATGGCTGCGCGAGAAGCGCTAGGTAAAAAAACTGAAAAGTGTATAACGGCAAGTAGGTACTTTCAACCTTCCACATCATGTTACAAATTAGATTAAAAGATCCCATATCGACACGAAGCCCCTACAGAGGTTGGAAATGTACTTTTGTTTGTTTGTTTGTTTTTTTTTTGTCGGAAAAGTGTTGTAATCAGAATAGTTGTATGTATTATTGTCTTAATAATGGTCATGAGATGGAGTGCAAACTGTAAAGAATGCGCACGAAGCGAGCCCAAATTTTCATTAAATAAAATTTCCATGACAAACCCTGCATTCATGCTCTGCATCGAGGCACTTTCAATTACCCAACAAACCCATATGTGAATCACAAAGCCAGTTGTTTACTTGAGAATTCGTAAACAACTTTTGCTGCTGTGATTCTCCAGGAGTTGGTACCGGAAGATACTGATAAAAAAGAAAAATATTGAGGTAAGGTTTAAAACGCGCGGAGCGCGCGAAAAGTTTGAAAGTTTGCGAAGGATTTGCGAAAATTCTGATAGTTTGAGCACCATTTGTGATAGAAAATGATTACAATAGCTTCATCACTCTGTTGAAAACACCTCACACAACCCCCTACAGAAATCTAATAGGTTAAACGCTTTTTGGGATCATTTTGAAATTTTCAAAATTTTTTCCTGAAATCGATTGGGGAGAACGCGCCCCCCCCCCCCATGCCTTCTGTGCTAGCACCACTGCCAAAGTTAACATGACCATCACAGATGATTTGTCTGTTAAAATACACGGAGTCCACGGAATTACTTCAAGATGTTATTTTCATGATGTCCCAAAATAGCTGATACTACGTTTCGCAGCGTGGATAACTGTAGGAGATCATGGACCCCAACAGCGAAATAAGGGCCATTGACGTGCATTTCATTTTTAGGGACGTGTGTCACCAACATGGTATGTGTAATACATTTCTAAATTCCAGGAAGCCCAGGAATGCCATGGGGCTTCTCCGGATGGGCTCAAGCTACCGCCTCTCTCCACTAATGCGAAAGACATATGCTCAGTCACGGCTTCTAGACAGAGCTATTTTACAATGGTCCTGGTAAATTAAGGCCTAAATTTATAAAAATGTAGCGTTGCCGCTGTTTGTCTCTTGGTACCTTGGACAGCCTCGGATCTTTTGTAAGCATGGTTGCATGCAGCTGGGGTAACCCACAATTTTACCCAGAGTGGAACTGTCAATTATTGATGTAAATTTTAGAAAAATGAGGTGCCAATGCCACCAATGTCACACTTCCACTGGAACTGTGTCAGTGTTAATGTTTTGATATGTCTACACTGTTAAAAATATCTGGAAATTTGCAGTCATATTTTGCATTCATTTACTGTATTTCGTGTTAAACATAAATATCCTGTTATCTGACCAACGTTTATTTTATTTTATAAACGTAAAAATCTGGAATTTTACATGATGGTTCTGTTATTCTAAAAAAGAACATTTCTAGTTTTTAAAACAAACTGCACCTAATTTTTTTGTCGTTCAACGGACATGTCTGTCAATTTACACACCTGTTCGAAAGTTGTTTAGTTATATTAATGAATTACAATTTTTTGTTTTAGTAATTTACACATAATATCTGTTTTTCACCGGGTCTTTCCAGGGCGGCCGACAGGGGGACAGGGGGAACAAAATGTCCCGGGGCCCGGGGCAATTTGGGGTCCCGGTAAAATTGGTCATTAAATGCATTATATCATATCGAATTATTTCCTCCTGAACACCAAACTTACTTTGGTGAGAGGGGGCTCACATTGAAATTTTTTACCGGGGCCCGGGTCGCCTGTCGACAGCTCTGGGTCTTTCGCAGGGTTATTTACTGCTGAACATCCACACCATGTGATTTCTTTCGCGATGTCAGATTTGCTATGGAAATTTGATGCGCATCAGACTTCTCATGCCTCTGACATTTTTCGACATGGCCTTTTTCCAGTTCTTCATATGAAAGTTTCCTCTTTACATTTCGCCATCCCTGTGAGATAATGCCATGTGGTATCTAAGCTGGTGAAACACAAAATCCCACCAAGTTCCTCAGAAACATGAAGCCATGGGCATTTTTCATACCACGTCGTTTGGAACCTTAGTGTCCTAATGCCCAGCCTTTGCACTGGCAGACATGTTACATCCTTGGGCTAGTTGGGTTTGTACGGAAGCCGAGAACTTACCTGGCGCAGGAGTGTCCGTGATCACGACGACGGAGCTCCCAGGTGGGACCTGTTCTATTCAGCCAGTCTAGAACGGGACCACTGTCGGGTGGTGTCAGTTAAGTCAAAGTTTGTCCCTTGGGGACGTTGTTACTCCTTCAGGGAGCAGAACTCCTTCGGGAGTATTGTTTGGTTTTCGCCCCTGGCTCTTCGCCAGAGAGTCAGGGGACTTTTGGAAAAAGAGAACATCGCGGTGGTGTGAAATCTGACATGCCAGTTTTCCCACCCCTTTCTTCGGTAAATATGGGAAGGAGAAACCAAGATAAGATTTCTCCTTACCATTATCCACCGATAATGTGAAGTGGAGAAAACCAAACTTAGTGAGGGGTACTTCAAGAAAGGACCATTACACAGTGTCTATTTTCGAACACCCTGTGCATAAATGGACTATGTCCATCGATCCTCTTTTCAATTTAAGTAACATAACTAGCTCGCTCGTCGAAGATTTCTCTGTACCACGGTGGGATCATCCCACGTTGGTAATAATATAACTAAAGTTACATAGCGCCAATCCGTGTCATGTGCGGGCGCTTCCATTTATGGACAGGGTGTTCGAAAAAAGACACTGTGTAATGGTCCTTTCTTGAAGACCCCCTGACTAAGTTTGGTTTTCTCCACTCCACATTATCGGTGGATAATGGTAAGGAGAAATAGTATCTTGATTTCTCCTTCCCATGTTTACCGAAGAAAGGGGAGGGAAAACTGGCATGTCAGATTTCACAACACCGCGATGTTCTCAGCTTCCGTATCTTTGTTATATGAAGTGGCACGACTCGATTTAGGGCGTCGGAAGAGTTGTTTGAGCAGTGGTGCAATTAGGCGGTATTTGAAAAGCTGAGTCGGGTAGTGAATCAAGAGATTCGGGAAAGGCCGGACGAGCAAGTTGTTTCACCTCCAGGTGTTGAGTGAGATTCAGTACCCACAAAGGCTCTAAAGAATTCAAAGCCTGTTTACCATCAGAACAAGTTTGTAGCAGGTACTGTAATAAATATAAACTAGTTACCTTTTTAATGTCGTATTCTGTGGTCTAGTTAACCTGGCCACACGGTCATATGCATCACTTGAAAGTTTCATTTTCGCGTTTCTTTGAATAGAGAGCAGACATCTTGAACTAGTTCTAGGCTTTGGCCTTACTTGTGGTTTCAATCTCAAGTTTTGCTTGTCGCGACAAAGTTGCAGGTCTACCGATGTGAGAAATCTCGGGCACTTTTCATGGAACTGAACTTTTCATATACGATGATATGAATGCAGAATGCTGAGACTCGTAGACCCTTATCAAATAGAGCCACGGCACTACTCTTTTACGAAATGTGTGTGTGTGTGTGGGGGGGGGTATTTGATATTGTGTCCCACCCATCGAAATGAAGGAGACGTCCCCCGTCCCCCCCCCCCCCGAATTGACGCCCATGCTGAAAATAGAACATTTTCTACCCGAATGGGAGGAAGCCGCCGCCTCCAGCTTCCCCCTAGTACACCTAACGGTAAATTTGTCTCAGGATAGTTTTCGCACAAAGGGAGGACGGTATGTCGCGTGTACTCTGGTGCTCTTCGTCTACACCAGCAACCTAGAAAACGGACTCCTACTCTTACAATAAAATTCAGTGCAAACCAATGAAATTTGTACTGTAATGAACGAGTGGATAAATGCATTTAGCAACATGCAGCATTTTAACTCTACATCTTGAGGTATGGGGTCACACCTGAGAGGAAAAGGTCTATCTGTCACCAATTTTTATAAGCCACCGTCTTGCAATGTAACATACAAGTAACCTCTACATGTAGTAACTTAGTCTCCGTTTAATTAAGGGTTAATCAGCGCTGGACCTTGCATTAAGGAGAGGATAATGCACGATCGGTCGTTACTGCGAGTGCATCCAGCGATAGCATTAACCTCCGGAGTGCTTTATATTCTATTCATATAACACCTTATTAATTCTTCTACATCTGATTGGAAGATTGGAAGTCATATGCCATGCGTGATTCGGCATTATCATCACGGTTTTGTGGCTCGACCGTGGGTTAGTGCGGTATAATTCACGACGGTGAATTATACCGAACGGTTCCACGGCGATGAGTCAGCGATCATTGCCCTACATACAAGCTATGCCGCCACTCAATAAACCACTGCAGCATTGGGGATCGTATATTGCATATCCTACGTTTTCCAGTACTGCTGGATTTATGGCCTACTGTTGGATTTATTGGATTAATGTTGATTTACACTTACTACAAATAACGGCAGGCCTCGCAGGAGAATTCCGGAGAAAATTTGAAAGTAAGTATAGCCTAATCCTATCTTTTTATATAGGCTAGGAATGTATTCTAACGTATAGGCCTAAGTTAGGTCCTATCATCTGCTTGAATCAAATTTTGACCAAGATATATATATATATATATATATATATATATATATATATATATATATATATATATATATATATATATATATATATATGCAGAAAGTTAGGTGTTTTATAGAACAAATAATGTTTTCTGTTCGTGCAATAGTATGCATAACTTCATTCATTGAAGGATTGACGTATCTATTCAACTCAGCATCGCCTCGTTGAATAGAACGTTCAATCTTTAACTCATGAAATTATTCATACTATTGCACTCACAAACATTCATTATTTGTATATTAATGCACAGGTTCAGCGTTGCTTAACCCTCTTCATTCATACACAACAAGATTTTGATGAAAAAGTAAATAACCACATTTTTATTCAAAGTAAAACCCCAAAAAGCAAGGAAGTATTACATGTATCTGATGTTTGTATTAAACTCTTCAGTTGTATTTTCATCTCCCAGGGTTTTCTGTTGCGTAGTCTAGTGCATGGGAAATATCGGACACGTGGAAACAGTGATAACATTATAGCACTGAGAAAATAGGTTTTCGTTTCAAAAATCTTTCAAATTTGGCATATGGTGAAATGTTTTTTTTTTAATAGTTATAGAACCATTACAGAGAATTTTAAGATATCCTTTCAAAACTCCCCTTTCCTTAATTTGCTACAAACAATGGTAAATATAGGTGTTTATCATCATATGTAAATTAAGCTTTCTTTAGATTTTAAAATTGTATCCATATGAAGCTAATTTCTGGTGTAAGTACAAAACATTATTCGCCTACTATAATGTGGATAATGCAATCACCAGTCTCATACAAACTGGTGGAAACAAGGTTCCTCTGAAACTCGGTATTGCTTCAGCAGACTCATCTTTCAAAAGTTACATAAAATACAGTAGTGAGCCACTGAAAAAATGTAACTGTACTTCTAAAATAGTGGTTCCCAACCGGGGGCGTTATCATCTGGGGGCGTTTTGGCAACTCAGGGGGCAATAAGCGCTAAGGGGGCGGCAGGTTGGCGTTTTGAAAAAATGAAGTACTCAGCTTTAACCGGGCCTTATAAGATTTCGAAATGTTTCCTCTAGCTGAGCTCTCAAATTGGTTCGTATAAAAGGAGATAAATGAAGTCACCAAGTCGAGGAGGTCTAACATTACCTCCTCAGAATACCTACAAAGTTTGTGAATTATCTTTATTACAAGATGCCCCGAAATCACATTTAAGAGAGTTTAATTTCGACATTATTTTTCTTCCCGAGGACCCTCACATTCTCATCAGTGGCATTGAAAGCGGTGACCGAAGGGGCCATGGCTAAAAGTTGTACCGCCACTTTTACCTGGTATGTAGTTTTCTTGCTGTCTATAAACATGACATACTAACTGAAGTGACAATTATTGGTAACTGTAACGTAACAGATAACTGTTGTGTAGGCCTACTATGAAGTAAAATGTAAATTAAAACTGATTTCGAAAGATACAATTTTTCGGTGCGCCAGTTTCGGCTTTCTCATTACTTCTACCTGTAGGACAGCTTGAGTGCTATAGACCTAAGTCTTTCAAAGCCCCATGCGACCCCTATCATCTTTCCCCCCCCCCTCCCTCCCACAGGAAAAGTCCCTTATAGCATCAAAGGAAACTTCCGTTAGCTACTATTGAAATACACACTGGTCTATTGGTAAGTTTTGTAATTTCTTTAGTGTGCATTTAAGGTTATCAGAAGATAGTCAAAACTTGACTGAACCAGGCCTCATTCTTGTGTCGACAACATCGGAAGTGTTTCAGAGCTTCCAGGGCTTTATAACCTGTCCCACACTGGGACGTTGCCCCTCGACCCTATTAGGGAGCCTTGAGGGAACGGTACACACCTTGGTGTGGCCCTGGTATCTGTAGAATTAGCAGCAACAACAACAACAAAACACACTCCCTGACTGCTATCAGGCCTACACGCTTTCGTAAATCTTGGGTAAAGGATTCGCCATCTCAAAAGAGAGTCAGTTCTTCAAGTCCAGCACCCTTGATTTGCTAACCTGGGTCCGACCCACTCGTAAATACGATGTACATGTAAGTTTACCGTTCATTTCAACATGGTTCTTATTTTTGTCGTTTTATTCATTAATACTATGCTATAGACGGGGGCGTTTGTCCAACCGCATTCGGTGTAAGCAGGAGGTGAGCTGAAAAAGGTTGGGAACCACTGTTCTAAAAGTTGTAAAAATGGATCAGACAATGGCGATTTTTTCCATTATTTCGCATTTTAATGCAGAACCTAAACAAGTATCTAAAACTATATATGAAAGCACAGTCAAAACATTTAAAAAAGAAAAACTCTACCACGTGAAATACATCAAAAACCATCCTTTACAATCCAGTTAGAATACGGCTCGATTTATCTACAAGTGTTACTCAAAATCTTGCATAAAGTTAAAAGGAAATTATAATACACGAATGAAAGAAGTCTGCGTGGAGGGAATTTTAAAGAAAACGGGTTACTCAAAAGTTAGTAAAAGATACAAAGGTGAACCTTTAGTGCAGGCTAAACGAAGGCAAAGAACATTATTTATAACGAACAGAAGAATCCCGTGTTGGGAAGTTAAAATCAAAATAAAGATAAGCAAGAACAAAAATAATAACCTTTAAAAGTCTAAGATGATAGTAATTAATCCGTTTGAAGGAGCTCTCTCTTTTCTTTTAAGTTCCAATGGATATAGGCTATGCATTGTAGTCTGGCCATCCAATTTTCCAGTGTCTTGAAAACGTTTCGACTTTATTTTTACTTGCAATTTGTACTGTGAAGGTAAATTGAATACTTTTATAATATTGAGGGGATACTAAGTAAATGACTACCTCAAAACTGCTTTTCCAATGTTCCATATCCACCTTATGGCGTTTAATATTTTGAACTGACTAGTCGTTGTTTTATAAGTACTTTTCTCCTTCACAATGTGTTGGACTACAATGGAAGTAAGAAAATCTCAGCGACTTATACAGCCCTTTGGTTTGACTTCTGAACAGCAGTCTGCTACAAAGAATAAAGATAGATAACGTCATTATAAATTTTGCGTTAACTAAAAGACCCTCTTTAACACTTTCTTTGCGTTTGGAAGAATTCGTCCTCAAACTCATGTGCAGCAACTATATAATGTAAACATATATATATATATATATATATATATATATATATATATATATATATATATATATATATATATATATATATGGAAAACAGGATTCAATTAGATGACATGTCAATGGCTTCTTCAGGCATTAGTTGCTTGTAATTTTCCAGTAAACATTGATTATTAAATAATAATATGACAAAATATTTATTTTAAAGCTATTATGAATCATATTGATTCTATTCGTTTATCATTTAAGAAATTAATATCTTTACCTCCCGTATCTTTCAATCCATCTCCGCTTTCATTGTTTTTCTTTCTTTCCTGTTATGTCAAGTTGCTGCATAACAAAACACACAAAAAGTTAATACAAGGGCATTGGTTAGCTCAGTAAGTGATGCTTTCATAAACGTAACAAAATGTGCTGGAGAATCAGAAAATATTTTGCCTCATTTAACTAAAATTCTAGAGTATTCCTAACGTTAGTGATTCTGCTGCGCCAACTGACAGGCTATCTTTAAACGTATGATTAACATGTATGGTAATTAAACTATTTGTTGTAGACATAATATAACTAATGCCACTTCTTTAAAGTTTTATTGTTTTGTAAAATAAGATAAATCACTGATTTATTCTTGGAAGAATCTTGGTTTTATTATTCCTGCAGGGACCTGCCAAATTGCAAGTCCCTGTTCTATGTTCGACAATCCTTTTTATTCTTATTTATTGTAATTAAAGTGATAGTTTCATTTAAAGAAGCTTTCTTTTAAACAATGAAATCCGATTTTGTTTTCTGTTATGAAATCTCTTAATGCACATTGTAATTTGTTGTTCAACTATTGCCCGGTAACTTTATGATCAATAACCGAAACTGTTAACCATTTGGAGAGCAATCATATCTGCACTGGGCCTCGGAAACCTGTCTTTTCACTCATTATGGGAGCATTGCCAATTTGTTGTCTTCGACTCATTAATTGGACCTGCAAAATGTCCTTCAAGTCTTTTGTATATTGCAAATGCTTGGCAGTTTTATACAGTAGCATCTTTATGAAGGGGTTACCTTGTTTCTTTGCTCAACTATCTTCTTTTGCCCTTCTAACTTCTGAAATAAAGAAAAAAACGACACCACGTAGCACCAGGATAGATATATTCACGATACTGAATTAGCTGCAGCCGCAGCTTTTCAAGTTTAAAAACTCTAGCATATATTCTAAAACATAGCATTATTTATGTAACCAAGCATTTTAAAATATTTTGCATTTCGTTGAAGTACAAGTCGAGTTATCCAAATAAGTTGGAAATTAATCACATGTAAACTTTTAGAGAACAGCACTAGAGTCTCACTTTAATCATAAATCGAGTTTACTAAGTTTTTGGGTGGAGAGTAATTCAATATGTTATTGTACATTGCATATTGCCTTTCGTGAGAAGTATGTTCAAATTGAGTCACCCACTTCATGAAAAATCTGTTGCAATTACTTTAATACCTTTTGACGTTCTCAGGGTATTTTTTTCTCACATTTTGACAGTTTCTGGATTAACTAATTGCACATGGAAAAGTAATGATATGTAGTGTTGCATAGTTTAACTATTTCTTAGTCATGTCATGTAAATTTTAATCTGTAATTAGTCTTTAAATAATTTACAGATTGGTACCCGATTTTGATATTTTTCAAGTAGACACCAGTAAGTTCTAGAGTCAGTTTTATGTCAATGTTACAACCGTCCGAGCAGTCTTCTGATGGGAGGTTGAAAAAACAAAAGGATGATAACGAAACATAGCTTGAAAGTCCCTCCTTCCACGTAACAAATTAGCAATCTAACTTACCACTATTCCTCATATAAATACGAAATAGAAAATACCCTTAAAATGGTCAACATCCCATAGACTTGGCGAGAGAATTTGATGGGATTAATTCGGTTTACTGCATTTTACATCAAATGTCCAGCTATATCATTTTCATGTCACAAGACTTTTCAGAAGTCCTGAAACCTATAGTTAATCTGTCTTTAGGAGTGACTCGATTGAATGCAGTCATACTAGTTGAAATGTAACAAACACACACGGCTTACCCAAAAGACTTGTTAGGATATTGGGCAGCTGTTGAGTTAATTCAATCCAGTATGAACGTGCAAATTCTTCGCACTATACTTTTGTTCCTGCAATTCCCCCGTTTTACTTGAAAATAGTCTGTTTTCGTGGTCCGAAACTTCAAGTAGAACTGAAGGTGACGCATTTAACTACCTGAGATATTTCTTGTTTTGTGTCAACCTCAATTTTGGAAGTTGCTATGACCATTGAGTTCACTCGTCGGCATGTTATGTTACTCAATAACTTAACACGACTCAAACAGATACTAAAACGTTGAAGGAAACATACCTTCTTGATTTTCTCAATTTCAGAGTCTTTTTCCTTGATAGTCTACCAAAAACAATTAAACGTTAAGAAGATATGATGCCAAGCTACATCTTCGGGTGAATTTGATATGTTGCACTTGTGCTTTTTTTGTTCACCCACCACTTGCTACAAGAAGCTTAGTTAATAAGACAACATATTCGATTTATGAAGTTATCGTTGAGAAAAATTTTGTCACAAAGCAGCAGAATCATCTAGATTTTATCAGAACAGGAAACACGTTAGGTTGCCAAATCGATTCATTAATTCAACCTAATGGTATCTAAATGACGCCTCGTGTTTTCCTGAAACGTGTCACGTGGTGTATTGAGGTTACAACTTTTCGTTCTATTATCAAACCTAGAAGATAATGTCTATGTACTACTCTATGGTCAAATACCTGACCGTTTCCACCCTAAACAAGTTTGACAGGAGTACTTAAGTAATAACACTAAGTGTGCAACTTTTAATCTGTCTCAAATGTTCCTTTTACTTCAACACTGTAGTAAGGAAGACGAAATTTGTCTAAAGAAAACCCTGGCAGAACGCCTACTTTCCTTTTTCAATTTGTCTAATTACTTTTGATGCTTGATAAGGAAAGAAAAAGTATCATGTTTATGCATTTTCTCCGGTAAAATTCACAAAAATCTTTATTACAGCCTACTATGTTAATGGAACTTCAATTAAATACAGTGTTTATAACTTCATCTGAAGATACAATTACGCAAGACACAATATTTAGTGATTAAGAAAACTTACCCTCTTGTAACCCGCAATGTCTTTATTTATTTCGTTTATAGCCTATAAAAAAGTATTGTGTGAGTTTTGACATTATCTGGCTTCATGTTACGGTTGTGTTTTATCATTCACACATCACTTGTAATGATCAAATAAAAATGTTTCCTAATCTCTTGAACATCGTCAGCATCGTCAAGAAATAAATGACTAAAACGATTTCAGTGACAACACCTTGCCGAGCAGACGTCTGAAGTACTTATGACGACTGGGCTTCTTCACTTATCCCCTTAGTAACAACCTTTTTTTAAATCGGAGCAGGGAGGTTTTATCAGAACAAACCCTGATCGGAGTAAATACTTCGGTTTGGGACTTTTCACTGAAAGGCTCTATATTCAACGTTTTCTTCATCTCCTTTTATGGTAGTCTTAGGTCTGGTCATATTCGACCATATTCTCATAATTCGATCACAACGGCACGTTAAAATTGAATGACGAGGTCATGTACGTGTGAGCGCTAAATCATATGGCATAGCATAACTTGTTTCATACTCCGCATGCAAGGAGAAACCGATCAAACGGTCGTATGGCAAGCCAAATTAGTTTTATACTTGTTTTCTCAGATGTATACAATTGTGTTGAGTTAGCTGCAATTATGCCTAAAGCTTTTTGGTTCAGAAAGCCACTTTAGCTCATCGAGGACCATGTCAAATTTTTTGTGGATGGACACCAGCGAGAGTTGCCTTCTCTGCTTCACTATGGTAATAACAGGGAATGAAGCGGGATATGCTAATCTCTTCCAAACGTGTTCCCAGAAACGCCATTTAACGTCCCCATCCGACGGACGTGAGTATATCTCCAGTCTGTAGCCACTTTTCCAAAGGCTGGAGAAGGTGGAGGATCCTTATTCTACACCACTGCTTAAGAGATGAACAGGTCAAAGTAGATCCGACAACTTCTTCATTCGAACAAACTATCAGAAGTGATAACTTATTTCTCAACTTATTTTAGTTTACCAATTTAAACCCCTCAACATTGTTGCAAACAGCTATGTCGAACAAGCGAATTTAAGTCACCAAGAAATTTTCAGGTGGTTTCACTGAGGATTGATCCTAGGACCATTTGCATTCGATTCAGTACACTCAACCACCAAGCCAACTCTACCCTCAAAAGATTACGCACAAGGAAAAACTCGAGCCAGGGCTGCAAGAATGACGGCCTGGAGGTATGAACACTACAGCAAGAATGTCACTTAAAGCATAGTTGAATCAACTTGAGTTGCAGAGATTTTTAATTGATCTGAAATGCACTTAAAGATGCCTTCAATCCATACCAATGCAAATATGTGAAATTGGTTTAGAGATACCTGCAATTGTAGATACAAGTAGAACTAAATATGTTCTGAGCACAATTATAAAATTCAAACGCATCTGGAAACAATTGGTCCTTTCTGAAAATGGCTAAATGCTACTATTTGAAGCAAACAATTCTGTTTTTTTTTTCTACTTAAATGGAACAGAACCAGTTGTGTTTAATAGAATTACCAATTTCAAGCAAATTGGTTCTCAGTTTTATCAAGTTTTATTATAAACTTAAATTTGTGTAAGTCGGGCACAAATCTCACTTCAGAATTTAAAAGTAGTCATTTCTTTCATATAAAACTTGTTTACTTTTAAGAGAAACAAAACAATTTTAACACACCTTGCACCTTGCACCTTGCACAATTTTAACACACCTTGCACCTTGCTCACAAATTAACGAAGGAAAGGTAAATTTGAGGAAATTGAATACAAATCCTGCCTTTTATTTCACACTAACGAAAAGCATGAACTCAGTGGACACCTTGCAATAGAAACATAATAAACTGTAGATAAAATTAAAGGTTGATTTCTAATTGGACGTTTTGTTGCTGCCCAATAAAGATGAAATGCATTAAACCCCCTTTTTAATTTCTTAATTTAATACATTGCTATAGGGGAAACAACAATTGACCGAATAGAAGAATACCCTGGACTACTCAATGTACTCAAATGTCTATTGGATCAACAAGTTTTCAAAGATACAATTGTCAATATAATTGTTACATCAAGAAGTGAGCGTTAATCTTACTCCATTTTTAACGGAAACAATAAAATTGGTTCAACCTTTATAGTTTTTACCCTAAAAGTTGAAATCTTGTTTCGCCATCCACATTTGTGTGTGTTTTATTTAAGAAAGAATAAATTTTGCTAATTTTTTTTTTCTAATAAAAGTTCTCTTTTTGTGAATATCCAGAAACGACAAAGTATTTCCAGTTGCGTTGTAAATAAAATTAAATGTCACATTAAATGACACGATATTAAAACATATCTGTAATTCATTCTTATCTTAAACGCGAAATAATGATTTTTTAAGTTCGAATTAAAGATACCTTCAATTCCTGCATATCAATTCTACTTACCTTTCAAGTAACGGGACACATCTTAAGTAGAATTGGTGTTATAATGTATTTTTCAATGATTTAAAACTAAATAAAAGTAATTATTAAGGATCTGGTAATACAGCTAGGCTTATCACCCTGTAATGATTAAAAACACCACTAGTTTCACTTACTTGGCTGTTTAATATTCCCACAAAAATAGTGCTCACGAATGTAAAAAAATAATTCCTGTAGATATCGAAAAGGCACGATCTTACATTATTTTAGGTCGGTAGAGCTACGAATTCTTGTAGTATTTTATAACTCCATAAGTGGACAACTGAGGATGTTTGTGTCTCACAGACCAGGGAGTTGTTATTGGGAAGGAGGTTTAACGGAAGTTTAATTTACGCTAATACGCTACGATACACTTAATCCAGAGGAGATTATTAATGATAAGCTACTTATTCCGTTCATAGGGAATCTTTCTTCCGTTGATAGGGAATTCTTTCGTTTAGTCGTTCGCTTCAATTTGATATCGATGTGCTAGCAACATCATTCAGGTCTAGTAATCCTATCATAATTGGCTTACCCTGGACAATGCTTTGATAAGTAGTTTTACGCCACCACCAATTCAGGGACAGGTGTTACAAAACTCGAAACGACTGTTTTATTGAAATAACCAATGAGGTCTTCCCCTTCCTAAAGAACGGAACTAATGCAAATGAGCTGCAGAGGCAGAAGTCTACATTTTGTCACATCATTTTGGAAAGTTTGCGGAAGTTTCCTGAAATAACCGGTCGGCAAGTACAATCAGATTCAGATTTTTACAGAAACCGTTACTGGTAAACTCTGATCAGCGTCACCGAGCGCCCAAACATGCAATATTTTTTTAATTTTCCAGCGACTGGCAATACTATGGCAGTAGCGACAAACCCCCAGTCTTGATGCAGATGTAGCAGACGACAAATCCCTTTTGTATGAATTACGTCATCCAGTGTAAGTCTCATAGAAATGTCAAGAAGGATACAAGAGACATTACTGTGTGACCTTGGCGGTGTAAACTTCACTTCAAAGCGATGTATCTCCTTTCAAATAACAACTCCCTGCACAGACATTTAGCAACACAAAAAACGAGGTGACACTAGCTTTTTTAAATTAGTGTTGTAACCCACAATATGACATCAGAATCCCCTGAATTTACACACATGGTCTTGATAACTAAAAACATGAAAGATGTCAGTGTTAAAAATAGGCATTAAAAGTCAATCTGTCTTTAGAAACCGTAAAGCATCGCTACAATTGAGTAGACGTGGGCAAAGTACGAATACCCAAAGTGAAATAAACGCGTTATAGCAGGGTACGGACATTCACCAAAGAGAAGTCTCCATCAAAGTTTGTAACAGAGACTTTCATTATAAAGTGCCTCTTAAGAGCCTTCTGATTGGCTAAGCTGCTGGGCCAGGTTAGCATGCATAGTTACCACGTACGTAAGCACATACTGTACTACCAGTGTTCACAACGTAGTGCTTGAACTCCCCCGTGTAACATTTACGCTGTAACGAAGAAAATTATCCGACGAGTTTGTAATTTTTTTTTTTTTTTTTTGATTACTGTTTGGAAATTATCTGCTGAGTTTTATAAAAAAGTAATTACGCAAGTGATTCTAGGGCAAAATAGAACACGCCGTCATCTTCCGGATATAACTTTAGGCTTAATGCATATAGAACAACGTAACCTATTGTTACTGGTGTAATCATGTAGCCCAGGAAGCAACAGTAGCTTCAAGACCAAAAATGCAATGAACTACTGTTTAAGGTGAAATTTATGACGAAAACAATCGTAAAAACTAACCTCTAGTTACAATTACACTAACGGTAGATGTCGTTACTCCCAGTCGTCGTAGAGAGTTGACTTGTATATGTGCACAAATTAATGTCTGCCGTCAGTATGTAGACGTGCGCGAGTGTTATTGTGCACTTAAGATGTCATAGATCGTGCTTTCGGAAAATTACGACAATCGACCGAAGAATAATCAAAACTCATTTTCACCAAAAATCCACAGCAAAAATTAGCTAAAATTTGCATTTTGCACAAATCATTATGTCGGATGTCATATGTCACTTACTAGACCTATGCAACATTCTGAAGGCATAACTTCCATCACTGGACTTTAAAAATATGTGAAATTCTGTTGGCAGTGAACAAATTTTAAACACAAATAAAGACGATCCGCTTACCATCGCTTAGCATGTTTCACTCGTTTTAAAGCTATTACTGGGAATACCCTACTGTTTGATCACAAAGAGTAACGGCAACTAGACGATCATTTTTGAGATCCTTGTACTCGTCCTAGCCGTTCAGTTATTACGATCGTACCATCATAGGCGCACAGGACTCTTCCAATTTGGGGGGAGGCAGAAAAATTTTTGCCCGAATCTCAAAAAGTTGCCCAAATTTCCTTGCAGTTTAGGTGCATAAAAAAATCACCAAACAAATACATGCGCGTGAGGCGTGGGAAAATTTTTGCACATTTTTCGGGCATTCGATAAAAAATTCGGTAACTCAGTAGAAAATTCGGGCAATCTTTTCACTTTTTCTTCATCTCTGCCGGAATATTACCTATTCTGTGCCCGAATTTTTGTCCTTTCCTGCCCGAATTTTCGACCTCAGAAATTTTGGGGGCAGTCTGCTCCCTGCCCCCCCCCCCCCCTCGTACGCCTATGCGTTTGTGCGATTCATAATCGGGCAGTTCTGACGAGAATTTTACACATAAGACCGTATCCCAGTCTGCTTGAGATATGAATCACGGTATCTGGTACACATAAAATTAACGATAGGGATCAGTTGCATTTTTATTGCGTCACGATGGCAGTATACAATCAGTAATAACGAAAATCCTGGATGAAGAGGTACGATTTAGAATACGGGTAGAAACTGGGAAAGCAAAGAATACGCATTCTTCACGAAAGTCATCTAAGAGTTCAAAAAGTCGAAAAAACTACTGCTGCGTGCCCGCATAAATTGCTCGCCATACGAGCACTGTGAATATCGTAAATGTCTTGGCAAAAAAGAAGCTTATCTAAGTTAGTAAAGTGTTCTATGCACTAGCATAGCCTGAAATAGCTGAGAAGAAACAGGGAGTCAATGCATCATTTGCATGTATCAATTGCAAAATCTTGTGAACCTAATTCTTTGGATGCGTTATGGCCTTGGAGAGAGGAAGGTAAAGTTAAATCTTACAACATCGCATGGTAAGGAAAAGTTTCATCAGTCTATTTCATGTAAACATAAAAACCATAAACATGCAGAAAGAACATAAAGGAAAGGGACATGAAAAGGACCACGGCCCAACATCCTAAAAACATTATGAAATGCTATGGCCTCGAAAGTAAATTTCAACTATCGTTTAATTACTACTGCTAGTGTTACCACTGCGACCACCACGAATACCGAGGCTGCCACGACAACCCTTACTATAGCTTTTGTCGCTACTACCGCTTTCGTCTGAAATACCAATTTGGTGATTTCGCAAATTTTTGACAAGACTTTGGTAATAAATTGCCATTGAAAGTTAGCAACCCTGTTTGTATTGCACGTTAAGGCATTACTGCAGGTATATAAGTACCATTTGCTTACATTTGCTCAGTCAATCTAACTTTAGGCCAACAAGTAAACGATGGCCGTTTTGATTCCTTGGCGAAGGAGAAAGGAATCTATGCAATTACGCTGGCGAGTGTACCCCCCCTGTACGTATGTGTGTATGTATGTGTGTTTGTGATGCTTGATTTATCAGCACGATATCTCAAGATAGCAATAATGGATAAGTCTCACACTTGGTACATAGAATTATCACATTAAGAGGAAGAACGCTATTGAGTTGGGAGAGTCCGAAGGTCATGTGAGGTCATCAGAGGCCATAACCCGAAATCGTTGAAGGGGCTTATTGAGTTGGTTCACAAAACTCATGATTTTTGTCACACCTGTTGAGTTTTACTCACTCACATCTTGATCGTAAATGGTCAAACTAAGAGATTCTGCACATCTAACACACAGCTGCAATGGCAGTGATAGGGTAGTTAATGATTAAAGTCATTTATTTCAAATTTGTGACCAGACACTTTTTACCATCACATATTAATCATACGCAACCCCTGTCCACAAAAACTGCATTTTTTTACATTTTCGGTAGCCTAACTATAGGAAGTGATACATGAGTAATGAGGCTAATTAGAAACATTGTCATGCAATGATTTCCTCCAAACTCGTCACAGAATAATGGGTATCAACTCAATGAGCCCTTTTAAAAACACGGTATCTCAAGGTATGAATCATGAATACGTTTCATATTTGGCAATGTGTTATAGTCAGAAGATGAACCTTACTTTTTAGTAGAGGTCAAAGGTTATCTGAGGTCACTGGAGGTGAAAATAAGGAATCTTTAAAAACTGCTTGTAAACAAGGTCTCGAGAGATAGCAATGATGAACACTTTTCATACTTGGTATATGGATTTATCATATTGAAAAACTTTTTTGTTTTCAGTGCAGGTCAGAGGTCATTTGAGGTCATCAGAGGTCAAAAACCAAAAACCTTGAAGAAACACGATATGTCAAGACAGGAATGATGGATACCAGGGGTGGCGCCAGGATTTGCTCGACAGGGGGGCCAACCTCCCCGCCGGGGGACCAGCAGCCCGAAGCCCCGACAAAGGCCAAAAGGACTGAAAACGCAAATTTTTTTGGCTCGCAAAGCACACCGAACAATTTTATTTTTCCATAAAACATTGAAAATGTGGGAGTTTTATTGAAGAAAATTTGAAAAATTTGGATTATTAGGGAAGAAAATTGAAAAAATTTGGGGTTTTTGTAAGGAAAATTGGAAAATTTGAGGTCGTTATTGAAGAATCTGCCCTTCCTATGACCAAAATCAAGCAGATCGTTGGGGCGACTGAAGGTGCTTGTGTCTTTATACTTTATCGTACGAATTAAGGCTCCGCGTCGAATCTGGAAAATTTCCCCGACGGGGGACAGCCTTCCCCGACGGGGCATGGCCCCCGGCCCACCCCGCTGGCGCCACCCCTGATGGATACTTTTCATACTTGGTATATAGATTTGTCATTTAAGGGAGAGAGAGCCCTATGGGATTTGTTGGAGGTGGAAGGTCATCTGAGGTCAGAGGTAAAACTATGGGAACCTAGTAAACCAAATAGACAGTGGGCGGCTCCTACAAATTGCGTCCGGCGTTTCGTGACCAACGAAAAGTCAGGGGTGAATTTTTGTACCATTCCAAAGATAAAGTTACAGAGAACATTTAATTTTCACAAGCATAACTGTTACAGTAGTAATTGAATTTAAATAACCTAAGTATGAACACGTGGGAAGGATGCTTTGACTATAACATGATTAGAAATACCATATGTATGACGAGTTGTTGATGGTGTAGTGAAAAATGCTTGGTTTCTCACACACAAGGTGACACGGCCTGGGTTCGAATCCCTTCCAAAAAACTTCACTTTTTCTTCAATTTTTTTTGATATTCAATTTTTGGTGGAATCCAAGAGTCATGTGATGTCAGCAAAGTTCAAATTGTGAAAACATCGTAAAAACTGTTATCTCAAGAAGGATAAATTTGAGGGAAAAATTTCAGTGCAACTAAGTATCCCTCTTCGGCAAGGCATCACTAAACATTTGAGCTTTCTGGCTATTCGATGAATCAGAGGAGTTACAGACGGATATGGCCTAGAATCGTCACTGCTTGATGTGCAGGCACTCTCGAAGCACTAACGTGTGGCCTTCTCCCTCAAGAATGAGCTATACTTCCTTCAAAGACTAGATTCGGCCCTGTTGGCTACTACAATAAAAGCAAAAACTCAAGGAAATGGGGCCAGCGATCGAAATCACTCAAGAATCTCTGCCATAAACTTACAAGTTCAGGGTCCGATAAAAAACACGAGAATCTTGCTGGTTCTACTACCCTCTAGAGCTATATGGCCTAAGCTATGTTCCCCAAACGTTAGGCGTAACTTTATAGTTAGGCATTACATGGTGTCTATCACTAATATCATTTTAACTTACCCATTTTTCACTTGTCCCGAGTATCTTAAATCAGATTTTATCAGGTTGAGGGATTTTCATCAGCACAGAACCAGAGGTATCCCATTCAATTTTCTTGTTCCCAGAATAAAGGGATCCTTTGCTCGTACCATTTCCCTTACAGATATATTTAACTTTGGAACTCCCTTCCCAATGCGTTAAAGCAGATTGATAATAGCTCCGGTTTCAAATTGTATGTCAAGAACTGTCTTGCAAAGAAATTGCTTTTAGCAGAGCAAGGTCTCTAAATCATTTAACCACTGACTGCCGGTTTTTTCCATCTATAGTCCAATATTCTACATATTTTCTTTTTTCTTGGGTAATTGTTTCTTGTTCCATCTTTAGGGACCCCAACGGAAATAAGCTTTTCCTAGGCTTTTGGGATTATCCCTGGTACTCTGTTTTGTAATTCCATTCTCTCGTCTTTTCTGTCTTATTTTATGTCTATTTGCCTCTAGCATGCCAATTGTATGTCTTTTATATTTGTTTGTGTTTAGGGATTTCTATAGTACCAAAACAAAAAAACAATAAAAAAATTAAATTAATATCCACATATTTAGTTTGAAAGGAAAGGAAAATATCAGGGTAGCCAAAACTGCGGCGTTCGATTTCCTTAATGGACTACAGTCTACATCTGATTTCATACATACTCAAATATACTCAGTAGAGAATTTATTTTCAAATTTGCATACAAAATGATCTCAAACCACTTTCAAATTAATGTGCAGTGAACTGTCCAACGTCCATATTTTTCAATGATGTTTAGGCCCTACACAAAATAATTTTTCCAAATGGATATAGAAAGAAATGTTTCAGTTGTATCCTTACTATTTTAATTTATCAGTCTGAGTGATAAATGACATGCGTAATTAAGGGGAATCGGAGACCTTTTGCGCTATCCTTTACAAACATATATATATATATATATATATATATATATATATATATATATATATATATATATATATATATATATATATATATATATATATATATATATATATATATATATATATATATATATATATATATATATATATATAATATGGACAGAAACTTACGAATTAACCGTAAAGAAAGCAATGCTTGCAACAACCTTAGCAACTCTCTGAGGCATCTCTACAGGACTCATGTAACTATTAATGATAAATACGTACTAGTCTTCTCTTTATAATTTGCTCCTGTTTTCATAAACTCATAGTTACACTTGAAAGTTATAAAATCAAGTGCCATACTTAGTACTTAATTTTACAAACTTTTACGATTAGTTCTTAGGTTAACAAGTATTCAACATATGTCTTACTTTGAATTCATAACAGTCATGAAATGACACGACTACTACTGATTACCGAATACTAAGGATGACCTTATGCGGATAACAAATTGCGAAATCGAGAGTCTTTATGTCATTCTGCAACCGGCAGCTAAGACTCCTTGGGTCCTTGGGTGCAATCAATTGCATCGTAACCTAATGCAAATATTCACAAGGCTATAGAAACCTTCAAGTCTATGCATACGGCATGCGTTATCGATACAGCACCAACAAGTGGCAACAGAAAAAAATATTTCTATTACGAGTTAATTTACAAGCTTTTGTCAACTTTTTAACTGTCAACATCTGGAAATTTTCCTGTTTTATGTATATTCCTACAGGTCTCAGTATGCAAAACAGAAAACAGAGAAAAGCGAAACATTTGGTTTCTAACACAACGCCCTTTTCTTCTACTATTTTTGTCAAGATAAGTGTTCTTTTATGAATTCCGCTTTTCTCGAAAATGGCCAGATAAGAGATGCACTTGAATTACAGTACTTCAATATCACCTTCTTAATCGACGTATCCGCACCATGAGCAAGTGAATACTGAGACTTTAGAAAATATTAGGCGAAGGAAAATCTTCCTTCAAAGTCAATAAAGTTCGAAAATGGTATCTTGCTATACACTTTAACATGTTATTGTCACAGAAAATTCTAAGCAGCCTATGAACTGAGGAAAGAATAGTTTCATTTTTTGTTATATTTTCACCTTCTGTTAGCAATGTACCAATTGTACATCCAGTGGTATAATGATTAGTCAAAATTACTGCAGTTCTTTATTACATCGTTTAAATGTAACTAGGTCATGATATTTTTGGATTAAGCTCATTGAAAGTATTAAAATTCTCTACAGATCTAGTGATCCCATACGGTAAGTAATGATAATCAAAAACATAAATGAATAAAACTGAGACTTCAATTATTTACCTTGTTATTAGTGTCATTAACTCTCTCTAGCCTTGTGATTTCCTGAAAAAGAGAGAAGCGAATGTGCATAAATGATTTAATAGCACTTAAACTGGTAAAACAATTACTATGAATCACAAAACACATGCACCTGCTGTGCAGACCGTGATAAGATTTACATAAGGTAGGTCTAAGCCTTTGAAGCCAAGCTCTAGCGCCGCTCGATGAGATACCAACAAGCGTCATAGTGTGGTTGTGAAGTCAAATCATGAATTTAACACTCAGCGATACGCTGTGAATGAAGTAAACGTCTAGTGAAAAATAACGGCAGTATAACATTATGTAGAACTGGGAACTAATTCATAAAAAGGGTGGACGTATGATTGTGCTGTCTCTTGATTCCTCCTATACTTCTTGTTCTTACACTGTTTAGTAAATAGAACTCTCCTGTAATTATTCGAAGCTGTGTTTTGAAGTACATAATTATACCTATCAACCTATGTGTTACATAAACATTAACGGTAATCGTGTATATTTTTCTAAACTTTGATGAAGGGATAGTATTCATGTTCTTGTCAGGAAACAAACACACAAATCTGTATCTAAATCACAGGCTAAAACATCTGCTTAAACATAGGCGCATGGAGCTTGGTAGCCGATTCCTTTTGTTAGTTGTACTGTGAATTCTAAGGCAACCGCTCTGGTTTGTGGTTAGTCTCCTACTTTAAAAGTTTCTGATTTGTCGGGTGGAGCAAACGTTTAAGGGCTTTCCACACAGGACTCGAAACAAGCTACCTCCCTACCCGTCAATTTTTTAGTCTCAGTGGAATTCAGGGTGCACAAAGGATGCGACTGGTGCATTTTAAGTACAAGGGGCCCCACATGCTCTGAAACGGTGGAATTGAAAATTGGCTGATCAAAATGCATTTCCCATCTTGTGAGAAAAACGTGTACGTTTGGCTTTACGAGGTGAATCCTGGGCCCTAACCCGTGTTATTTACCCATTTCAAAGCCTCGGTCCACCCTCGAGGGTATCAACAAAACGCGTTTAAAAACAACCGAGAGTGCGCTAGAAATGTCAGGTGTCTAAGGGCACTATATCTTTGCCAAACTGATGGCATGATACGTACACTACAGAGTGTAAACTGGTTTTAAAGGCCGATCCTTCTCGGGTACCCATAGGCGTAGGAGGCGGGGGAGGGCTGGGGAGGGCTGGGGAGGGCTGGGGAGGGCTGGGGAGGGCTGCAGCCCCCAACCAAATATTTTTGTGAAAATTCGGGCAATATGTTGAGAACTTTTCGGGCACCGACTGAAAGGAAAGTAATGCCATGATGTAGCTTAAGGTAATCAATAGTTTAAAAACTTTCTTGGCAATTAAAAAAAAGTTCTGATTGAATTGCACCAGCACCTGTATATTCGGTATAATTCACGATGTGACTGTTAATGGTTAAATTTATGTTATCAGTGGTGTACTTAGAGGGGCCATTGGGCCATGTCCCCCCCCCCCCCCCACTGATGCCGATTATTTTTTAGTTTTTTGGTATGCAAAATAGGTAAGTTTTTTAACACAAATTTTACATCAAAGGTAGCATATGTGGCCACCAGACTACATGTAAGGACACTCAATTTTTCAAAAAATTTCAAAGGGGAGGGGGACACTCCCTCCCCTTAGATCCCTCCCCCAGGCCGGCGATCACACAACATATATGTCCCTAACCCCAAGGAGAAGAAGCCTGGCTACGCCACTGATTATTATCATTACTATTGTAACGACTTCCCGAAAATTATAATCAATATGGAACGGTGGTAACACAGCAAATGATTGTATGCAATTGGCGTGCAGTGTGATAACCGAGGTATGCCTATATGGTATGTACGTCAACATGTTGAACGCACGTGGAGCGCACGGAAATTTGGGTTTGTATTTGTTGGGCAAGTCGTTACAGCCCTCCCCCCAAATCAAGTTGTGCTCCTACGCCATGGGTACTTGCCATGCAGGGGTGAAATTACATTACTTCAAAGCTCTGTAAAAGATAGTACCATGATTGCATCTTAGCCAGTTTGAGGAAACAAAACTCCCTTAGTGGGAATGAAACATCCCCTTCTACCTTCTAAAAGACCCGGCCCAGGACGGCATCCTATGGGGGGGGGGGGGACAAAGTCAATGGATTCGACTTGAGTACAAAAAAAAAAAAACCCTTTGGGCAACATTGTGCAAGATTTGTAATTTTATGGCTGAAATCCCTATTAGTCCGAATTTAAGCCCCTGCATCTCAGTCACAAGGCCCTAACTACATCACTGCGATCACACGTTTTGGAATAAGGGTCCTTTTGATTTCCAATATAAAAGAAAACGTTGACAACAAATTTCCAATATTTGAGCTACACTTTAACTTTGCTTATAATATTATACTATAAAAATTACTGCGATTAACAAGTTTGTGTGTAACAGGTTTACTGTTTCTCAATATCTAATTAAAGCGGTTAAGATAAAAATTTTTAGTATAGACCTAGTTGCGTTGCAACACACTTTTTTGTCACACATATTGATAACGCCATGAAACGGACTGAAACAGTAACAGGATCCACACCAACTAATAGTAGCAATGAAACGTTTGAGCTATTTACCTCATCTTTGCTTTGCGATTCTTCTTGTTGATGTTTTAGTTCCTGCAGTATTACAAAAAGGACAAATTGTAAGTTTGTCTAATTGCTAAGAAGGATATGGTACACTTATGTGTCTTAGAAAATATGTAGAATATTCTAGCTTGAAATCAAAGCGTAAAGAATGACATATGACTCATATCTCTTCTGCTGCAATGGCTACAATGGCTACGTAAACAAGCTCATTAATGGGAGGAGGATACAATAACATGTACGTTTTATATACTTCTGGTTAGAAAGAGATTTTGTTTTGACGAGAAATGTTCGTTAATATTAGCTGGTTGATGAAAGACATCCTTGCTTGGATTATATTCAAGTAGGCTTATTTCTTTCCTGATACAACTTTTACTCGACGAAAAGCATCAATCTCTGAACTCAAGAGCAAAAAGACTAGATTGTAAAAACTTTGCTATGCAATAAACCTTTCTAATATTTACCCCATTTTTCCTTTCAAGTTTAGCTTCTAGTTGTGTGATTTCCTGCAAACAATTCAAATAAAACAAAGTAAGTGATTTTGTCAATTAGATAATAATATCGAGCAATAAGTTCTGTTTACGTGTCTGAGAGTAACAAACTTAGGATAGTCTGATCTTTTCTTATCAGTTCGTGCGGTAGGTGTCATCTTGAAGTGGGATCCACCCCATCAAAAATTTGTTAGCTTAATCTGGCTTAGGTACGAAATTGGTGTTTTTTTTTTTGGTAAGCATTGAAATGTAAGGCTATAAGTCTTAGTGTAAATGTTTCTCACATTTGGCTGGGTTAAAGGAAAGGTTGTTAAGATGTTAACCAAGATATACCCATATGATATGTACGTTAACATGTTGAACGCACGTGGAACGCACGGACATTTGGGTTTGTATTTTTCCGGCAAGTGGTAACAGTCCCCCCCCCCTCCAATCAAGTTGTGCCCTACGCCATGGGTACTTGCCATGCAGGGGTAAAATTATATTACTTTAAAGATCTGTAAAAGATAGTACCATGATTGCATCTTAGCCACTTTGCGGAAACAAAACTCCCTTAGTGGGAATGAAACATCCCCTTCTAAAAGACCCGGCCCAGGACGGCATCCTATGGGGGGGGGGGGGACAAAGTCAATGGATTCGACTTGAGTACAAAAAAAAAACCCTTTGGGCAACATTGTGCAAGATTTGTAATTTTATGGCTGAAATCCCTATTAGTCCGAATTTAAGCCCCTGCATCTCAGTCACAAGGCCCTAACTACATCACTGCGATCACACGTTTTGGAATAAGGGTCCTTTTGATTTCCAATATAAAAGAAAACGTTGACAACAAATTTCCAATATTTGAGCTACACTTTAACTTTGCTTATAATATTATACTATAAAAATTACTGCGATTAACAAGTTTGTGTGTAACAGGTTTACTGTTTCTCAATATCTAATTAAAGCGGTTAAGATAAAAAAAAATGTAGTATAGGCCTAAGTGTGTTGCAACACACTTTTGTCACACATATTGATAACGCCATGAAACGAACTGAAACAGGAACAGGCCTCAGACCAACTAATAGTAGCAATGAAACGTTTGAGCTGTTTACCTCATCTTTGCTTTGCAATTTTTCTTGCTGATCTTTTAGTTGCTGCAGTATTACAAAAAGGACAAATTGTAAGTTTGTCTAATTGCTAAGAATGGAGAAAGATATGGTACACTTATATGTCTTAGAAAACATATAGAATATTCTAGCTTGAAAACAAAGCGTAAAGAATGACATATGACTCTATCTCTTCTGCTGCAATGGCTACAATGGCTACGTAAATAAGCTCATTAATGGGAGGAGGATACAATAACATGTACGTTTTATATACTTCTGGTTAGAAAGTGTTTTTGTCTTGACGAGAAATGTTCGTTAATATTAGCTAGTTGATTAAAGACATCCTCGCTTGGATTATATTCAAGTAGGCTTATTTCTTTCCTGATACAACTTTTACTCGACGAAAAGCATCAATCTCTGAACTCAAGAGCAAAAAGACTAGATTGTAAAAACTTTGCTATGCAATAAACCTTTCTAATATTTACCCCATTTTTCCTTTCAAGTTTAGCTTCTAGTTGTGTGATTTCCTGCAAACAATTCAAATAAAACAAAGTAAGTGATTTTGTCAATTAGATAATAATAACGAGCAGTAAGTTCTGTTTACGTGTCTGAGAGTAACAAACTTAGGATAGTCTGATCTTTTCTTATCAGTTCGTGCGGTAGGTGTCATCTTGAAGTGGGATCCACCCCCATCAAAAATTTTATTAGCTAAATCTGGCTAAGGTGCAAAATTGGTGTATTTTTGGTAAGCATTGAAATGTAAGGCTATAAGTCTTAGTGTAAATGTTTCTCACATTTGGCTGGGTTAAAAGAAAGGTTGCTGTATAATGGGAGACGCATTTTAGTCAAAGAGGACAGGTGTTAAAATGTCAAGAACCCCCTTCCCGAATATATATATATATATATATATATATATATATAGAGAGAGAGAGAGAGAGAGATTGCGTATATAGGAATATGTGTCCAAGATTTTTAATATATATATATATATATATATCTATATCTATATCTATATATATATATATATATATATATATATATATATATATGTATACATACGTATATTTATATATATATATATATTTACTATATATATATATATATATATATATAGGGTGGAGTAGTGGTGTTACTGATTTGGGAACTTCAAGGTGATCAGCAACATCACTTCTCCACCCTTGCCCACAAATTTCCAATTTCTATCTTCTCCCCAAAATTCACAAGGCCAACAACCCTGGCAGACCCATCGTTTCGTCCCACAGCTGTCAAACTGTTTAATTTCCGAGTATTTAGACTCCGTGCTCTTTCCGTTGGTATCAGCGTTGCCGTCTTTTGTTTAGGATACTCCTCATTTCTTGAGATTAATTCAAGACTTGGAGTTTCCTGAAAATTGCGGTAAACGGCAGTTATACTCCATAAATGTATCTAGTCTCTACACATCCATTCCCCATCATGCTGCCTTGTCAGCTATCCGCTATTACCTGGACCAACGGCAAGACCACCAAATACCCACAACCCCTTTCCTACGCTTGACGGGACTTGTTTTCACCCACAACTGTTTTTCAGTTCAAACGGGCGCTTTTTCCGTCAGGAGTAGCCATGGGAACCAAAATGGGTCCCTCTGATTGCTTGCCCAACCATGGGTCACTTTGAAGCACAACTCATTTCTCAGTATGCCGGTGCTCACCCTATCCTTTACAAGATGATATTGTGGGAGTATAGCAACAGGGTCCGGTCAGAATTTAGAGTCCTTCATCCAGTTTGTAGAATCCTGTCCTTTTTTGAAATTCACACATTGCATTTCAGACTCTTCTGTGGTCTTTCTCGACCTTCAGTTATCAATTTGCGACAGTAAGATAAAGTCAAAGATACATTTTAAACCCACTGAGTCTCATAACAACCTTTTGTATCCCTCCAACCATCCCCGACCCTGTACCAAATCCATCCCTTACTCACAACTTTTGAGGGCCAGAAGGATTTGCTCAGAAGATTCTGATTTTTCAACAGCTTCCAAAAATATATTATCCTTCTTTGAGAAGCGTCAGTATCCCACTAAAATCCTCTCTTTTCAACGGCTACAGAGTTGAAAAGAATATTTCTAATAATTTAGTTCGGGCTTGCCATCCACTACAGCCACGGAAAACACCCCAGAAACATTCCCCTGTAACCGTGACAGATGCAACACATGCCCAGTGGTTGGCAAGAACACCCTCATCAATATTTTGGGTCCAAAAGGCAACAGATTCACTGTTAACCACATTTTACTTGTACCTCCACGAATGTGGTTTACATTTTACTTTGCGGACGTTGCAACTGTCTGTACGTGAGAGAGATCAAACGTCGCCTCGCGGACCGAGTCACTGAACACCTTAGGTCAATCAAGCAAAACCTTCAAGGTTATCAGTTAGCCAAACATTTAACCCCCAATCATTGTGCTCGATAAAGGACTTGGTCGTTACTGCAGCTGTAATGTGCAGAGGTTCTGACCGTGATCGTCTAACTGCCGAAAACCGGCTTATCATGAAGCTCGGAACCCTCTCTCCACACGGCCTTAACGTTAGGATGGACCTTTTTTCACTCGCCCCCTTTCGAAATCACCTTTTACAAGTTTTACTCAGCCTCCATTTCGCAGGTTTTCCACCGTGTTCTTTTTTATAACCGGTTTGTACGTGCCTTCTTTTAAAGTGTATTTTCTCTACTTTTGTTCAGTTGCATTTTTGCCACCTGATGAAGGGTTTATACCCTAAACGTCGTGGAATTTTTCGCAAACTTTTAAGCACTTCTTACTACCTTTGTCGACCTTCACATTTCTATAGTGCTTCGCAGCATTTCCACAATATATATATATATATATATATATAATATAATATAATATATATATACATATATCAGAAAAGAAAAACAAAACGTACAAAAAGTGGATATCTTCATGCCAACTTAAATCGAAATACTCTCCAGCTAAATGCGAAACAAAATATTTCGAGTGTTTTACCAGCTCTTCTTGAAAGGTTTAATGACTAGGGTATTAAAAGACAGCTTTACAGCACTGTTTCGTAAGGTCCCAGTTGAGTAGGTCCTCGCTCTTCAGAAGCCTGATGTAGAATGGTGTCAACAAAAGTTTAGAGTTGGTTTGTATTTGCCGGTTTTTTGAAAACGGACAGGCCCAATCCGGTCGAACGAAGATACATTACCTAGTATTAGAATAATAACACAGCAGATGTTTATTTCTATGTCTGCAAGAGCTTATGAGTTCGTTTCGTTTGTTTAAAGTGGCTAAGGAAGGTCTGTGTATGATGAAGAACTTTTCTTCGAGGCAGAGATTGCAAGTCTTCGATGATGTAGTCTAGGCTCGGGCTTTACTTATGGGCTTCCATTCACAAAGTGCTCGACATTAGCATTCTTTAACTTACAAATGTATTCGCTGAGTGTAGTTGTGTATATAGTTCCGTCTTTGTGTTGCACGTCACGTCCGGTTTTCGTTTTGCGTTTTGTTCCGACCGTGTCCGTTTCCAAGCACGTACAAAGAAAAGTTGCGTTTCTTTTGTATTTATTATTCAAGCTGGACTTGTGGGCGGTGTACCTAGTTTTGAATGTATTTTAGCTGTTAGACCAATGTATGATTCTTCTTCGGTTGTTTTACATTGGTTGTAGATTTTGTCTGGTCAGTATGTATTTGTTGTGGGCTGATATTATTTGGTCTATGTCTGCCATGCAGCTGTAGCTCAGTTTACCTTGTTTTTGTTTAGTAAAGGACGTAGTTTGTGCTCTGGCGGGAAGCAGTTGCTTAAGAGGTTGGAGAACTTCTTGCCGGTGTTGGTGGTGACATTGGCGCTGAATGGAGGGTTGAACCAGGTAATGTTTCCGGTACGCCTCCGCTTTGTGGCCTTGATGTGTTGACTGGTGTTAGGCGATTGGGATCTGTACACGGTAAAATGTCAACGCACACACGAAAACGAAAAACAAGTGCAAAACAAAAATTCAGCTGTCGGTTCAGAAACTTTCTAGCTGTCCTAGGTGCTGTTCGTCGTAGCCTAGATGGTAGGTAGCTTCCTTGAAAATGCCAAAAAGGCCCCCAGCATGGGTGGCACTGGTCCCTAGGTGCCATGTCTCTCGTCAGGGGTTGGTCCTCCACTGGGGAATTTTTCCACAGTCAGAGCCATAGTCGGTATGGTACAGTATGAAGCCCCCACGTTGAAACTGTTTTTGCTTTCAGCTGCTCAATGGGGCAGTTTTTTCAATGTTAACCCATAATTCTCGGTGCACTTTGCATGCACTAGAGTTTTCGTTGTTTCAGTTTCTTCCATAGTTCATTCCACAGAGCTTAATTGTAGTACAAACCTTTTCGACCTTTCCAAGTAAAGTTTCGGTAACCACCACAGTTTTATGCATAGATCATAGGAATTCAGCCCGTATCTCATACCCTAGTTAGTATTCTCCTTTGTTTACTGCAAAACTCCTTGAGCGATCTTTGACTATTTCATCGGGCAGGCGAGGTGGATACGATGGAATGTATGCAATTCCCAACAGGAGTCAACCACCCCAACGGTTGATTTTTTTCACTAAATGAGTACAGATTGTTTCATGTGTCCCCCCCCCCCCCATATCTTCGCACGCTTTGCGCATTATGCATTTATACAGAATTAAGATTCCCCCGATAAGCGCTAAATCAGCACACAGGCTGGAACTTCAAGTGTATACGAATGCTATGCAAAAGATGCCTGCAGCGGATTGGTATTGTGCAAAGTTTTTCTTTTAATTCCCTCCCCACCCTTGACGATATTGTTCTGGCAAACCCATCGACTCTGTAAGAGCTTTGGGCCGCTGTTCCCCATGACGGGTCCCTACCCCCAACGGAAGCCTGTCCCCATGTCGGCCACAGGCCCGTAGCCAGAAATTCTAATATAGGGGGCACCGACACCTCATAGAGGGGCACCGAATAAGATTATGTTTGTTGTCAGTAGTGCCACCACATGATTACAGTTTGCCGGAACTACAGGGGATTATATCTCAAGCTTACCACATATAGCTTAAAGGCATCAGTTTTACGCGTGCACATACTCGCGAAGCGCGCGAAAATTTCACTCTTCTGATGGAAATTTTTCCCCCTTTTGGAATACAGAGACGTAGAAATTCTCCACAAGTGAAGGAAACAAGACTATAATCACGATATATCTTCAGCTCAGCAAGCGCAGGTGAAGCCGGTTGAGTACTTTGCGAACGGCGAGGCGGGACCAGGGGCTGCCATTATGCATGCGTGGTATGATCCAGTACGAATTTGTTAGGATCCAGAGGGAAATTCCCCGAATATGTGGCGAATTAACAATATGGGAACACTAGCATGGAGCTTTGAGCAGGACTTTGAATGACAGTAAGAGCACGCCAATGTCTTCACAGTTCACAAGTCAGATGGTCATTATCGTATTTCTACTTTGAACGAAATTTTGCATGAAAAAAAAAAACAGAAAAAGTAAATTTTGGAACAAAATTTTTGGTACGAGTCAATTTAGCTTCAAACCGAATAGTCGTCGCGGAGCGAATGTTACTCAAGGTACTAGATTACTACATGAAAGCCCCTTGATGTCCGGAATCTAGCTTTGAGCCTTCACCTAGCTTTGGCTGGAAGAGTTCACTTGAATGTTTGTACTAATAATGTTCATGGGTGATATTACTTTGCTTGTGAGAATTGCGCGCGAAGCGAGCCGAAATTTTGCAAGAAAATTATTTACCACGGTTAAACCTGCATACAGACTCAGCAAGGGGTGGTGGAAAGATAAGCCCGACGAAGGGACCAAGCTCCCTTAACAGGTCCAGCAACCGGATGCCCCGTCAGAAGCAATGGGTTACAGATTGGATACCAAACGCGAAATTTGGGGGGTCCGGCGAAAAATTTGGAGTTCTGTTGAAAAAAATTGAAAATATTTGGTTCTTATTAAGGAAAGTTAGAAAATTTGGGTTTCTATGGAAGAATCTGCCCCTCTTCGTACTAGTCAGTTCCAATTCTCCCGACTAAGTTACTCCTTCCGAAACTGTGTTGAGACCATCCTTGTGCAGACACAAACCTAGTTTATTGCTTAAGGGCATATCCTGTTGGGCATACAAGGCCATAATATGTAACCAGAACATTATCTGCGCATGCTGTGTATTGTGAGCTTTGATGTCAATCAAAGAGCATTCACCTATCACCAATTGAGAATTCTGCTTTCTCCCAACCAAAATGTATTTGGGGAGATGAGTGTCTGTCTTTTAGAACAAAACCAAGACGCCGGTCGTCATACAAAAATGATTATCATGATGTTTAGTCTGAATTAAGAATCTTCTCGATCGTAAGAGAAAGAGGATGGAACTTTTTATGGATTCAATTTTGTGTTTTTCCGGGAATCACACCTACACGAAAGAACAATAGCCTAATTGTGGAACCTGTACATTTATAAATTAAGCCAACATATCTGAAACGGGTTTTCAAGCTATATGTAACTGAAGATGAAAGCGCGCGTACAGCGCGAAATTTTTTGTAACTTTAGAACAAAATGTTACAAAGAACAAAATACGTTCATTATTAAACTTCTTTTCGGATCATTTTTGGTTACAAATCGCTTGGTGTCATACCAGGGTCACCGTTTACATGTACTAAAATTTTATTTTCGATCGATTTTCCGTATAGGGGGGCACAGTGGTCCGCACGGAGGGGTGCACAGTGGTCCCCACGGGGGAGCACGACCCCCGTGCCGCGGCCTGGCTACTGACCTGGTCGGCCAAATCCTGGCGGCCAGCCCTGGTTCAAGGTCCTCCTTCTACTTGAAACTGGGGGTCAGGGGAGAAACCGTGACGCACAAGACATAGTCATGAGACGGAGCATGCCTCACGCAGATAAACTAGCAGTTGCACTCGGATGTCCGCGGCAATAGATGCGACTCTAATTACGCTCTACGGCAAGAAAGGGGGCTGGGGGCTCGGACCAGAAGAGCGAGCAGCCCTGTACAAACCATCAATATCGTCGTCAATTTCCCTTTTTGAAGTGCTGTACGTGCCTCCACCCGCATGTCAGAATTCCTGGCTAAGGGCCGAGGGGGGGGGGGGGTGTTGCTAAAATGAGCACACGGTACTTCTTTATTTTAAACAGCAGACTAGTATACTGTGGCAGGCAGCACCTTCCTGAACGTACTTGAGAACTGAAGTTTGTGGAGAAGACATGCTTTTGAAGAGAGTTTGCATTTTTTCATTGCCCTCTCCTTCATTTCCCTGTCCGAATACTCTGGGAAAAAAGATCATGTATGGCCATTTTACCCACACAGGGTGTCATCTAACAAATTTTCGGTTCCATGGGTAGAGCAAAATAATATCCTGCTCTATAGTTCCATGAAGGTCGCCATTTTGCAATCATGTCAGCCAAACTTTGTCTTTTATTGGTTGTGTCTCCCACTTGTTTCGCGAAACGCGAAACAGGCAACGCACACGGTAGACCTAAACACTTGTTTCGCCAAACGACTTAATGGAGAAATGGGCTTAATTGTCGTGTTCACAGTTCCGATTACTGTGTGAACACGACGAAGAAGCCCAGTTGATATCTTTCTTTAAACTTGACAACGCGACGAAATTGGCTTAATTGTCGTGTTTGAGTTTTACTAATGTGAGAAGACGACGAAATTGTCTTCAATGTTCTGTTTTAAGTTTTCGTTACAGTGAGAACATGACGAAATTGGCTAAATTGTTGTGTTTTGAGTTTTAGGCACTATAAGAACATGACGAAATTGGCTTAATCGTAGTGATTTAAGTTTTACTAATGTGAGAGGATGACGAAATTGTCAAAAATGTCCTGTTTTAGGTATTGGCAACTGTGAAAACATGACGAAATTGGCTTAATTGTCGTGTTTTAAGTTTTTAGTAATGTGAGAACATAACGAAATTATCAAAAATGTCCCGTTTTAAGCATTGGCGACCGTGAGAACATGACAAAATTGGTTTAATTGTCGTGTTTTAAGCTTTTAATGATGTGAGAAGATGACGAAATTGCTTAAAACGTCCTGTTTTAACTATTGGCAACTGTGACAACATGACAATATTGACTTAATTGTCGTGTTTAAAGTTTTTACTAAATGTGAGAAGGTGACGAAATTGCCTAAAACGTCCTTTTTCAACTATTGGCAACTGTGCAAACATGACAAAATCGGCTTATTTGTCGTGTTTTTAGTTTTGGGCATTGTGAGAACATGACAAAATTGGCGTAATCGTAGTATTTAAAGTTTTAAGTAATGTGAAAACATGACGAAATTGGCTGAATTGTCGTGTCTCAAGTATTGATTAATGTGAGAACAAGACGAAATTGGTTAAATATCCTGTTGTATGTGTCTCGTAATGGGAGAATACAGCGGATTTTTTTTTAAATTGTAGTAACCTTTGTAATGTAAAATAGGAGAATACGACGGAATTTTCTTATTTGTCGTATTTTATGTTTCAGAGTATGAGAAAACATGACGAAATCCACTTATTGTCGTGTTTTATGATTCGAATAATGGATATGATACGCAGCTCTAGCGCAGGGGCGTGCACTAAGCTAAGTTCGGCCTACTTAAATTACCTACTTGGAGGTGAACGGCTACTCGAGTACTCGCCGCCAGCGATATACTAGATACTATTCTTTCTTACAATTCCGGCCAAGAGCAGTCTGGCCAGTCGATCATGTCTTCGTCTGAGGACGAAAAAGTGTCAAAGAAGATGTGGAAATATTCGTGACCGGACAATTGCCAACCCGGACAATTGCCACCCGGACAATTCCCACTCCGGACAATTTACAACCGGGACAATTCCCACCCGAACAATGCCCTCCGGGCAATTTACAGGCCCATAGGCAGGAATTCTTAGATAGGGGGCATCGGCACCTCACAGGGGGGCACCGAAGAAGATAATTATGTTTGTAGACAGTAGAGCCACGATATAATACAGTTTGCGAGAACTACAGGGGATGATATCTCAAGCTTACCACAGACAGCTGAAAGGTATCGGTTTTACGTGTGCACATACGCGCGAAGCGCGCAAAAATTTCAGTCTTGTGATGGACATTTTCGCCTCCTTTGGCAATACAAAGACGTTGAAAGCCTCCACAAGTGAAGGGAACATGACTATGATCACGACGATGCTTCTTCAGCTTTGCAAGCGCAGGTGAAGAGTTGAGTAATTTGCGAACGGCGAGGGGAACAGGAGCTGCCATTAGGCAGTCTTGGTGTGGTCCAGTATGATTTTGCTAGGACCCAGAGGGAAATTCCCCAAATGTCTGAGGAAATAGCAAAATGGGAACACTAACATGGAGCTTTGAGCAGGACTTTGAATGACAGTGAGAGCACACCAATCTCTTCACAGTTCACATTTCAGACGGTCATTATCGTATTTCTACTTTGAACGAAATTTTGCATGAACAGAAAAAATAAATTTTGGAATAAATTTGGGTACGATTAAATTTAGCTTCAAACCATATAGTCATCGCGTTACGAATTTTACTCAAGTTACTAGATTACAACATGAAAACCCCTTGATACCCAGCATCTAAGTTTGAGCCTTGAGCCTAGCTTTGGCTAGAATAGTTCACTGGAATTTTTACGTTAATAATGTTCATAGGCGATATAACTTCGCTTGTGAGAATTGCGCACGAAGCGAGCCGAAACTTTGCAGGAAAATTGTTACCACGGTAAAACCTGCATACAGACTCAGCAAAAGCTGGTGAAAAGATAAGCCCGACGACGGGACCAAGCTCCTGTAAGGGGTCCATCCACCCGAAGTCCCGCTAGAAGCAATGGGTTACAGAAAGGATATGCGACGAAAAAAAATTAAAAACATTTGATTCTTATTAAGAAAAATTAGAAACTTTGGGTTTCTATGGAAGAATCTGCCCTTCTCGTCCTAGACAGTTCCAGTTCTTCCGATTAAGTTACTCCTTCCAAAACTGTATTGAGCCCCTTCTTGAGCAGACACCCTTGTGCAAACAAAAACCTAGTTTGCTGCTTAAGGTCATATCCTGATGGGCATACAAGGCCATAATATGTAATCACAACATTCTTTGCACATGCTGTGTAATGTGAGCTACTCTGCATCTTTTGACTTTGATGTCAATCAAAGAGCATTCACCACTGACCAATTGAGAATTTTGCTTTCTCTCAACCAAAATATATGTGGGGTGATGTGTATCTGTCTTTAAGAGCAAAACCAAGACGCCGGGCGACCGGTCGCGGGGCGACCTTCCACCACCCCTGGACATTGAGACACTTTACGTTTCTTACAAAATATGTTAATCATGATGTTGAGTCTGAATTAAGAACCTTCCTGATCATAAGAGAAAGAGGATAGAACCTCTCATGGATTCAATTTTGTGTTTTTCCGGGAATCACGCCTACACGAAAGAACAATAGGCTAATTGTGGGGCCTTTACCTTTATGATGTAAAGCCAACATATCTGAAACCGGTGTTAACTTGACGCCATATTTAACTGAAGATGAAAGCGCGCATAGCGCGGGAGAATTTTTGTAATTGTATAACAAAAATGTTACAGAAAGCAAAATACGTTCATTATTTAACGACTTTTGGGATCATTTTTAGTCAAAAATCGCCTGGTGTAATACCAGAGCCATCGTTTACACGGTTATATTAAAATTTTATTTTCGATCGATTTTCCATATGGTGGGGCACAGTGGTCCGCACGGGCGGGCATGCCCCCCCCCGTGCCCCGGCCTGGCTACGGGCCTGGAAATTTACATCTGGAAGAGTTTCCACCCCTACGATTTTCCATCCCGAATGGCTCCCAATTGCCCAGAACAATGGCAAAGACAATTCACCCTGTAAAATTGCACTTTACTGTGTGACATAAAATGCAGGCTACATTTTCATAGAACTTGAAAATGGCAACCAAAGATAAATAAGCCCTTTAACTCATAGGCGATTGCTCTAGAGAACTCTTTAAAACAGTGGATTGCTTTGCCGAACTCAAGCTCGTGCGCAGGGGACGGGGGGGGGGGGGGTTAGGTGCTAGTGTTTCAGACGAACCCAGTCCGCTTTTGAAAATTAACCCCCCTTTGAAATCGAACCACATTTTGAACCATATGGGTGGTACTTCTTGTATGTTCCCTACCCTTGGCAATGCAGACAGGCCTACTGTCTGCAAATTTAACATAGGCTTATTCCATACGGACATTTATTCTTATTCTATCATAGTACGTATAATTACGTCATAATACCAAAATCACTCGCTTCGTATTTTGACCTGAGTTTCTTCGATGTAGAAGGTTACGTTATACTTTTGTACATTTGCTCTTTTCTTGTACATCCTAGGCTTATTATCTCATCGCCACATACATAGTATGTGGGGGATGAGATATTGTGCTTCGTTTACCATTGAAAAGTGCACACGTTTACCTCTGCCAGTCGCCATAGCAACCGTAATCATGGAAATGCATGGTAGGGAAATTTGGGGCTTTATGACCGCTACTCAAGGGTGGGGCAAAATGGAGTGGTGAAGGTCCTGTTTCCTGGTCATGTGACCAAATATGCCTAAAATTTGGGTCAAAGGCCCAGATGGTCAAATGACATTCACAAGGTCAAAAGTGTGTCGCGAACTCCTCCTAAACTAAGAACAAGATTGAGCCCAAACTTGGTGGGCGGGTGCATAGTCCTTGGAACTTGTGCCTGACATACCCTCAGCATGATAGGTCAAAGGTCAAAGGTCAACCATCAAAAAAGGTCAAAATAAGTAATTTTCCAAATCTGGCTATAAAACCTGAATGCAACAATAAATGGCCCTGATTTCCTGACATAGCTTTCGTATTGAAGCGTTCTTGGCACAACTTGACACTTGTTCTTCTGAGGTCAAAGGTCACGAGGTCAGAAGGTCAAACGACAATTTTGGGGTCAAAAGTGTGACGCGCACTCACTTAAAACTGAAGGTACTAATGACCCCAAACTTGGTGAGGGGGTGCATGGTCCCTAGAATTTGTGCCTCCAATATCATCAGCATGATAGGTCAAAGGTCAGAGGTCAAAGGTCACGATAGGTCAAAATAAGCAAATTTTTAAATCTGGCTGTAAAAACTGAACGAAACATTTAACGATCCTCATTTCTTCGCATAACTTTCTGATAGACACCTACTTAACACAACTTTACACTTGACCTTCTGAGGTCAAAGGTCACGAGGTCAGAAGGTCAAACAACAATTTTGGGGTCAAAAGTGTGCCGTGCGCTCACTCAAAACTGAAGGCGCTACTGACCCCAAACTTGGTGTGGGGGTGCACAGTCCTTGGAATTTGTGCCTCCAGTACCCTCAGCATGATAGGTCAAAGGTCAGAGGTCAAAGGTCAAGATGTTCAAAAGAACAATTTTTTTTTTTTTTTTAAATTTGGCAGTAAACACTGAAAGAAAAGGTAAATGATCCGTTACATTGACCACTGTCTTTTCCTGACACTCAAAATTCAGTTTTCACCTGCGGTTTAACAAACCCCACCATAAAAGCCACACAATGACATGATCAGATGCAAACTTATCTAAGCTTCTCTTGCTCAAAACTTGACCACCTCTAAGTAAAAACCCAGGCCTAGAGTGAACTGCGATCACGCGTGTCAAGCATGACTAGTTCTTGGCGCCATAAAAGTAAAACTATACGCGTGTCCCCACCGTAGTAAAGTCCAAGCGCGTCCCAGTATGAAGCATAACTAGCCTAAGTACGCGCACGGTGGAACTGATGTTATGCCTAGGCCTAACTTAGGCTTAGGTTACGCTAAATTATTAATAGTAATCAGTAATAACGCTAACAAGCTAGGTAGGCCCTAGGCCTACAGTTGAAACACACGCCTGGTTAAGAACTTTTGACCAAATTTGTGTGAACTGTGGCTCATCACGGAATTTTGGCTGTCTGTAACTCTGTTGCTTACCTTCTCTTGAACTACCTAGCCTATTTCTTCTCTTGCATGGCAACAACGATGTAAGTGTGCATATATATATTTCTGCAGGGGCCAAGTTCAATTCACACACGCACCGTGACACACAATGCACGCACGCAAGTACAGTAGGTATGGTGTGAGAGCGACTGCGCTGCTGTAGTACATAGTGGATACACTCATATAAGCAGCCGGGTTCCAAACAAATGACGTCACAAATAGACCGTGTGAATCATGCCTTTGATCTGGCCGCCCGGCAGACGGCGTGTGTTGCTCCTGCACCCACACTGACTGTACTCCAGGGTCCGAGATACTTTTTTCAATTTCGGGTGCTATTTTCAAAAAAAACCCAATTCCATTTTCGAGTGTTACTTTGGGATTTTCGGGTGCTATTTCCTATTCATTGATAAATGGCCGCGGCCCTAAATGCACTTATACTAAAGACAGCGATGGGTTTTCTATAAACTATGCACACACTACTTCCCTTCAAGTGCGGTAGAACAGACTAACTCATGGACGTAGAAGCTGTACTCGATCCATTGAGGTGGGGGATTGTGCACTGTTTCGGAATGTCGTCCTGGGAGAAGAACCCAAGGGTATGGGGTCCCATCTCCTGTAGAAAGTATTTTAGATGCACTTGGTGCAATATTTGAGCAAATTTTAAGCACTAAGACTGCAATTTTTGACATTTTTACAGAGCGTTTTTGTCCTGGAAATGAGGGGGAAGGAGCCCACCACATTTTTGACGGGGATAGGCTTTAGTCAACCAACCCCCACCCATTCGCCACTTATGCCTCTCACTAATTGCATCTTTATACGTTTATCACGGATTCTACCACCTCTAGCCATCTGTTATTGAGAATCCTACGTTCTGATTGGTTAAAGACTGACCTGCTTTTCCACAACATACGGTCAGTAAACCTATGCACTGAAAAAATGAAGTTTTCACACATTTTCGGTGGTAGAAGAGGAATTAACCACATTTGTCTGACTTTTATTGTCTCATGAACCGTCTGGACTCCCAATTTGCAAAATAACGGACTCGGTTTCGCCTCGTCCGCCAAATGCGATTTATTCCTTAAACAGTATGCACTGTCAGTAATATCGCGAATTTCCAGTCTGCGCGTTTCATACTTTCTTTCAGGGCAAGTTAGTTTGATAGGGCCAATACAAGAGGCTCCTGAAAAATTGGAAGGGACATTGATCGCTTCGTTGTCACCACCAACAATTATTCGGAAAGGGGGTGTATGGACATTAAGCACTCAAAACATCTACTAATCACATTTTTGTAACGAGTCATGACTCGAGTCATTAATTTTCAAAAGGAAAAAGACTCGAGTTACATTGAAAGTAGTAAATGATTCGACTCTTCTGCAAAACTGAGTGACTCTTACAACACTGATAAATCAGAGAGACGAGCGGAGTGATGCCAGAGGGCAATCCACTGATCTAAATGTAGGACTGGCATTTGGCCCGCACATATCTTACATATAGAGGTTCTTCACGTGACGTCATTGCGTTCAGTCTGGCATACTGGTCGTCACTGAACGTGCGCAAAAGGCGTGTTATCGATACGCATGCACGATACGGCCTTAGTTACAATTGTTGTACAATGGACGCCTGGCCGTCAAAATAGAGAGACGCGCAGCGCAGTGAAGTCAGTGAAGAACCTCTATAGATAGTTCTCACGTGACGTCATAGGAGCTTTTCACGTGTATTATTTCAGACATGGCGGTTGCTAACCCGACCCCTAGGTGTGACGTCACTGAGAACTATCTATAGAGGGATTTGATGTGACATCACACACAATGGATTCCCAGGCACTGAAGGGCAAAACGCACAAGCAGTAGGCGAATTTACAACTCACGCGCACGGCGTAACCATTGATACTACTGTGACACAATGGATGCTTGCCCTTTAATACAAAAAGGACGCGCGATCTTGCCCTTCAAAATCGCGTCTAGTTGGTTAAAGTCACGTGACTAAAATCCCTTTATAGAGCTTATGCATATGATGTCACAATGGAGAGAGTGCTTCCCCTATAGAGGTTATGCACGTGACGTCAGTGCGTTTTGCTGGATGGAACTGATCATGCGCAGTAAGTGTGTTACCGATACGCGCGCACGATAGCACCAAGTAACAATTGTTGCACAATGTACGCCTGGATGGAAAAATAGAGAAACGAGCGACACAGTGACGTCGGTGCATAACCTCTATTGGAGGAAAATGAAAAGCGCTTATCATGGCAAGTTACACCAATAAATGCAGACAGCTGATTTGTCAACCAATCGTATACGCGCGTAAGTCTACTACACGTGCGCCGAAATCCACGCCGTTCGTGCACGTGTGCTTCGTTGTTTTCACCCACTGAGCTATATAACTGGAGGACGCACGTCAATGCGGAATACGCCTCGAAATTGAAGACGACTTGGGGGGTCACATGATGTAGGTTAGCTTACTCAAGTCGATTCCACTGTCCCAGAGACGTGTATCTAGAAGTGAAAGTAATGTAACGCAGATTCATTGATGTACACGCTAAAGCAATCCGTTGTTACTATACTAATTAGGTCTCTAGTGTTTTGTTGTAATTAACTGAGTAGGGAATCTTTACACTATGATTGTGTGATCAGAAGATTGTTTTTCACAAACTTTTCTTGATTTTACGAAGGACAGAGCGTGTGACCACATTTCGAATACGCCGAGACTCATTGTCTTTGAAACATTCGCGATAGCACCGTCACTAAACGGTAGGCGCGCTTGTTACTGACTGTCCATACATGTGCACAGATGTTCTGCACAGCGCGTTGACACAAAAACACCAAGGTGCATAAAGGAAAGCTAACCCACGCGTGCACATGCACGCTTACATTTTGGCCAATGATGTGCCTCGAATCCTCCTACACGGTACGCGTTTGGTGCTCTGTATATGTTATACGGCTATTGTGATGTAAGCCTTTTCATGAAGTTGCTGAGGCGGCGCAATGGTGTGTACGCTGCAAAGATATTATAAGCATAGATTCCAAACTCCAAACTCTATAAGATTGATTCCAAACTCTATAAGATTGATTCCAAACTCTATAAGATTGATTCCAAACTCTATAAGAGCTTATGCACGTGACGTCAGCGCGTTTCAATTTGGCTTACTGGATGGAACTGCCATACGTAGTAGGTGTGTTAAAGATACGCGCTCACGACAGCACCTTAGTAACAATTGTTGCACAATGTACGCCTGGATGGAAAAGTAGAGAAACGTGACGTTGGTGCATAAGCTCTATACCTACACTGTTACGCTCAGTGACTCCTCATGGAGACGCTACTATCGGGGCGGAAGTGTGAATTTGACATGCGCGCCGTTATTTTCCGCGATCTGCGTACAAAAATAAGAACGTGTTACAGAAAATTTCATTGTTAAAAGAGGTTGGCGTGCGTGCACTTTTACAACGCGTTCTATACGCGCAGAATACATTTCTCTGTGTATTATCCAGAATACTTCACGCACAGTGCTGCGCGCTCTGGAAACAAAGGCGCTAGTTGCTTTCCCGTTGTGAACGCGTAAGTTATTGAACGCGCATATAAAAGTGCGTCACCTGAAGATTCCATAGTAACTGACCAATGAATGTCCATGAACTTGCAAAACCAGTCATTGTGCGTTCATGTTCAAGTATAAATACGTGGAATGCCGCGTTGTAGAAATAAGTTATTCTTGTTCAAGTAGAATTTATTGAGGCGTAGTACTTCTCCAGTCAACAACGTTCCGAAATAACAAGTATTAATACTTTTGTAAGACATTCATTTGCCTGATTGTTTTCAAAACGACTGAGCAGTGATCAGCACTTCCGCCCCGATATTTTGGCCTCCATGAGGAGTCAACGCGCCATTTTGAGTTTGAATCTATGCTTGTAATATCTTTGGTACGCTGACACGTGATAGAGCGCAAGTTAGCAGAAGAGACGTTAAAGCCCGCTACGCTGCGTTAGCATCACGGACTTCAATACATGGACAGAGGATTGCGCAATCAATACGGTCGCCACCGTTTGAACAAATTTAGGCTAACCAAGATGGCCGCCGGGTTACTACCATTTGCCCAAATTGACGATGAATCTGCAACATTTCAGACAAAATATCAGTATGAATGGAAGAGCAATATCACAGTCCTCCATTCTATTTGATGAATTTGACCTGAGCTTTCATTCTTTCGAAAATATTACAAGTTTCTCACACAATCTGTCGTTACTGAGCCACTTGAGCAAGTCCAAACTTTCACACACAAGGCTATAGCAGGCAGCCATATTGGTAAGTCTATTCGTGTACGTACGGTGGAGACAATTTACGCATAGGACGTTAGTGGAATATGCTCTGCCCATGTACATAAGAAGTCCGTGGTTAGCATATACATGTACACCGTTGCATCAGCGCTAGATACGCGGTGAAATCGACTTGAGTAAACTAACCTACATCACGTGACCCTCCATGGTGGCTTCGAAACCTTATTGTGGAATGATCCTTCCTAGCATATAGTGCAGTGTTTTTACCCAAAATGACGTCAGTGTGATGTCAATGCATAAGGTCTATAGAGGTTATGCACCGACGTCACTGTGTTGCGCGTTTCTCTATTTTTCCATCCAGGCGTACATTGTGCAACAATTGTTACTAAGGTGCTATCGTGCGCGCGTATCGGTAACACACCTACTACGCATGATCAGTTCCATCCAGCGAAACGCGCTGACGTAACGTGCATAAGCTCTATAGAGGGGTTTCACGGCGTCACGAGATCGCGCGTCTCTATGGTTTTTGAAGGGCAAGATCGCGCGTCTCTAGAGGCTTTGAAGGGCACGCGTCCATTGTGTCACAGTAGTATCTAGGCCTATAGTTTTGCTGTGCGTGTGTGCTGTTAATAGACGAGTTGGGAAATGTTTCCACGCAACGCAATATGGGAATGGGTCAAAGGTTAAGTGCACCACGCTTACAGTGTCCCAGCGCGGGTGTTGCATGGTGAGCACGCAGAGCTAAATACGTTACCGTTGTCATGGTACACTTGACCTTGTGACCTGACCGGAAGTACCGAATTTCCCAACTCGTCTATACACTGCAATCAGAACCGGAAGGTGGCGGGTACCGTAAAGATACCGGAATGAACAAACATCCCCAGCTCAAGATTAGCCTTCTCTTTTCCCAGTTTCCCGTTAGTGTTCTCATTACAATAAAATTCCAGAGTGCTACACCAGACTCGGAAGAAGCAAACGGATGTATTGGGATGAGATCAGCAACTCCTTGATTGCCCTCTTGTTAAAATGGTAGCCTGTAGGGAAGCTGCCCTCCTTAATTTCCACACCCTAAGGTGTAAGGGCTCGTCCTATAACGAATGACTAACCCCACTTCAAAAGACTGGATCGGCCCATCTAGATAACGGATGTTAATGCCTAAGCTACGTGATGCACTGGGCAGTGCACACACCTGTATTACGCTAAACCCCTGTACCCGTGTCTCATAACCTGGAAGCAAGTTACGATCAGGGCTAATAAGCTTCTTGCGTTGACACTCAGGGGCGTCATTACCGGAGGCATGGTCGGCGATCCGGGGGGATGGGGGACATGTCCTCCTCTATATTTGAGAAATTGCCTATTGACTTTGATTTTTCACACACTAATTGATTCGAAAATGGGGTCATGTCCCCAATATTGAGAACAACTCGCCGCCCTTGACAGGTGTTGTAGGGGTGTTACACCCCCAGACATGTTCAAAGTTCGGTCTGCCGGAAATGTTTGCAGTCCGTCGGAAAAAATGAAATTGCTACTTTGTTTTGCAATTTATTTACATTGTCAGAAAAATCTGTTAGCTCTACAAATATGTCGGGAAATTTATGAGCAAAACGTTTTACTTAAGTGAATTATTGTCCGGTGAATACATTGCTTTGGATACATTTAACCAGAGACGCACCCCCCCCCCCGATCTAACTGTGTTGGGAAACTATTCTGTTTGTCGGGAAATTATTATATATTTCTAGAAATTATACCACATATCGAGGGTTCTTTGTCGGTGATTCCTACTACAATATTCGGGAAGCCATCCCCCTTTGACGAAATCCAGATTGTTGGGAAAATAGTAGTAGGCTACCGTATATAATTGAATATAATTGTCTGCCATGAAATTGACACCATACCCGACACTGTGATATAAAAGCCATTTGGAATACGATTCAGCTCAATCTGAGTGCTCGTCCGGGATGGGTTGTAGGTTATAAGTATTCGTGGTCAGTTACGTCGGGTGGCAGTCGGATTGTAGGTAAATCACGCACCACACTCGGGATTGATATCAGTCTACTTTTCATCAATCACACATGAAGACGAGCATATTGACTTTCTGCAACCATCGTTTGATTTCGCAAATCCTTCGTTGGTCATTTCATAACAAAATGGGTCGTCGTTGGGTCGATAACAGCTGCACACTAACACGACTTTACTCAACTGCGACGCGACTCCAATCCCCACCCTCGACTCCACTGGGACTACCAAACAGTTTGATATTTGTCATGTCTGCATGTAGGCGTGACTCTCGGATTCCAATCGGGATCGAAAGCCTATGGTAGAAAACAAAATTTGGAACACAATTAAACGACTCGTCTGCCAAGAACGCGACTGGTTTTGCCGTCCGGTTGGAGATCGGTGCAGTGTGAGTTGGCTTTCTACTTAAATCGTGTTGGGCCTATATCCTGTAGTGTGTGTGTGTGTGTGCACTGTGCAAATGCGATCTTGCGGATGCGGATACGTATGCCGTGGCAGCAAACGTAACAGTTTCATCAGTTTTGGAAAATATTGTATAGTAAACCCACAGATGAAATCCGGCCGCAGGTGCCTAAAATCGTTAGTAAAATCCCTTAAAATCCCATTTTTCGGCGCGCTCGCCCTCATCCTTTACATCGGCTACATTTCCAATTATAAGATTAAGAAGGACGGAGCGTGCTTTGGATTATCGCAAAACTTCGTGCAACCTCCGTGATTGCCCATTTTAGCTCCCAACTCTCAAAGTTGCATCAGTAAAGAAATGGAATGGCAGTTAGTCCTGTCTATTATGAAACAACAGGGCTTATTCCAGTTTTTACGTCTGTAAAGTGCGTATTCAGTGCAATTTGTAGATAGTTAATTGCTTTGTAAAATGAAGGCAAACATTACTAAAATGTTCGCAAAGGTGTTATTTTTCGGGACTCTTTGAGCGCATTCATCTTGTACTCTTGTTAACCTATTAAGACTACCCATAGACCAAAGTGAGTATAACTATTGCAAAACTACGTTTAAAACATTATGGAACTCCCCACTGTGGAACTCTATTGACCCTCCTTTAAACATCAGTCTTGAAGAAATTCCCCAGTGGTTAGTCCATATATATGCTATTTTCGAAAAGATATAGTGTTACAAGACGACCCGTCAGGAACACCGGATTGAATCCATCGACGAGCGAGTGGAAAGTTCCAGAGACGCCCAACTTCAACGCAGCCTTTCTAGAACTGTCTAGAAGTAAGAACTGTTTACGTTATGTCCCAATTACAACTACTGTGTGTTCTAGAAGTTTCTATTAAGGAACGTTCTCGTAATTGCTGGACTGTGTACACTAGAAGTTTCTGTTAAATCCTGGAGAGTTCTCGAATAAAAGCCTAGCATATAAAAGGCAGTTCAACAGTTGTTGTGGCGGAGGGAGACATTGAGAGATACCCTAATACTAACTTCATCGAGAGACATCAACGAGACCAGACTATCATACTGCTGAGATATCATAAGCCAGCCACTGACAAATTGCCTTACGCCGTTTCTACGCTGTGTATTGAGATTGTTATCATCCATCATCGCTAGCCTTGTCGTTATTCGCTCGTGGAACCAGTTCCTACGCTACGGCACGCTGCAGGTCTACCACTGTGCCATCGTCAACGTGCATGCACTACCAGCCCTTGGACCAGACCAGGCAAATATTGAGTAAAGGATTGTGAGTAAGTCTAATTAATTATTGTAAATTTAAGTAAGATAAGGAGATTGTAAATAATCATTAAGTTGTTGAATTTTAATCTCGTTCTTCTGTGATCTTTCGCTGTTATTGGTTTGACTCGCGACCACAAGCCGTAACAGAATTGGTGGCCTAACATCCGGGAACGAAAAATACTAGAAAATTCGAGAAATTCTGTTGTGAATCGTAAGCAACTGTGTTTGCTCAGACTACTTATTTGTTTGTTGAAGGCTTGATACAATTTCAAAATGCCATTCAACTTAGATAAATTCGTGGCTAGTCCCTCAGTCGAGGAACTAGATTCATTAAAGAAGTCTGAGATTGTAAAGGTCGCAAAACATTATGGCGTTGAATTTCAGCCTTTAATGCGGAAAGACGAGATTAAAAGATATGTTCTAGAATATCTTGTGGATGAAAGTATCCTGCCTAGTACAGTATTGGAAACAGCTATCACTGTGCCAACTGACAACACATTTGAATTGAAAAGGCTTGAAATAGAAATGAATAAGGAGATTAGATTAAAAGAAATGGAAAGAGAAAGGGAAAGAGAGGAAAGAGAAATGCAAAAGGTAAAAGAGGAAAGAGAAATGCAAATGCAAATGCAAAAGGAAAAAGAGGAAAGAGAAATGCAAATGCAAATGCAAAGGGAAAAAGAGGCAAGAGAACATGAATTTAGGTTGAAGCAACTAGAGTTAGGGGTCATAAAAGGCTCAGACCCTAAAATAGGCTTGGATACTGGGGGATTATTCGATGTTTCTAAGCACGTAAAATTTGTCCCCAAATTTCAGGAGGATAATGTGGAGAAATTCTTTAACCATTTTGAAAAGCTGGGTGAGCAACTAAAGTGGCCAAGAGATAAATGGTCCATACTCATCCAGAGTAATTTCACAGGCAAGGCTCAAGAAGTGTATTCCGCTCTGTCAATAGAGGACAGCATGGATTATGATAAGGTTAAAAAGGCCATATTACAAGCCTATGAATTAGTGCCCGAAGCTTATCGCCAAAAATTTAGAAAGTATCGTAAGGCGGATACACAAACATACGTAGAGTTTGCTTATCAAAAAGAAAGGCATTTCGATAGATGGTGTGCTTCCAAGAAGGTCTCCACATTTGACACTTTGAGACAACTGATGCTGGTCGAGGAATTCAAACGGTGTGTGAATGATGACATTAAGACTCACCTTGAGGAAAATAAGGCTGACAAGCTGAGTGAAGTTGCAAATTTGGCTGATCAGTATGCTCTTACCCATAAGTTTGGTAAAGTGGGTCAGACTCAAAACAAGGGTCAGTTTAGTAGGCCAAATAAGAAATATGGCAATAATAGTGGCACAACAGGTAACAGTGGATCTCAGTCTGGTTCTATCTCTCCAACAAATTCTGGTAAAAAACAACCAGATTCAAGTCGTCAAAAGAACGACCAGGTCAGCTCAAACAAAGCTGCCTTTAAAGATATAACTTGTGGTTTCTGTCACAAAAAGGGCCACACAATGGCAAATTGCTTCACATTGGCAAAATTAAAGGAGACTGAAACAGCCTCCAATGCCTTAGCCAATGTAGAGAACTCTTCTGAGGTAGTCGTGACTTTACGGCCTAATTCTAACGACAAAATTAAGGAAGAATACCTTCCATTCGTGTCTGAGGGGTTTATTTCCCTAGATGGGAATTCAGCTCATCCACCCGTAAAAATTAAAATTTTGCGTGACACAGGCGCAACTCAGTCGTTGCTTCTTGATGGAGTTTTGCCATTATCGGACTCTACTTCCACAGGGGCAAATGTACTAATTCAGGGGGTTGAGTGTGGATTTATTTCTGTCCCTCTCCAAAAAATTAATTTGAAGTCAGATTTAGTTTCTGGGTCGGTCATAGTAGGGGTCAGACCTACTCTACCTGTAAAGGGGGTATCTCTGTTGCTAGGCAATGACATAGCTGGTGGAAAGGTAGTAGCCAATGCAATTTTGACAGATAAACCATGTGATTATAACAACACAGAGCAATTAGAAAAGGAATTTCCAAATTTATTCCCTGCCTGTGCTGTCACTAGAGCTATGTCACAAAAGCTCGCCGTGGATGATAATCTTAAACATCCACCCTCCAAAAGTGAGGATACAGTTCCCAAAAGTGGAACAAGTAGGGAATCATGTAAGGATGATAATCTTAAACATCCACTCTCTAAAAATGAGGGTTTGATTTCTGAAAATAAGGATGATAAACTTAATCATCCGCCCTCTAAAATTGAGGAATTAGTTCCTAAAAATGGAACAACTCTCCGAAAGGAGGAGTCAGAGTCTGGAAAAGATTCTAGTAAAAATGTTCATGAAAGTGAAGATTCTTGGTATGATCTCAGCCAATCTTTTATGACTAATCTTAATGATAGTCAGGATTGTGAGTCTCCTGGCCCCACACATAGTGAGGGGGTAGAACAGGAAAAATCAAAAATGTCTGACACACTCCACAGAGACCAGTTGTCAGTCCAACAACAACATGATGAAGAGCTTCAGCCATTAATAGCTGGTGCACTCACTGAGGATGAATCGAAAGACGTCCCAGTCTGCTTTTATTTGAAAAACAATATTTTGATGCGTAAATGGCGACCACCTGATGCACTATTAGATGAAGAGTGGAGAATTTACCATCAAATTGTGGTACCTAGGACCTATAGAAGGGAAATACTGAGTATTGCTCATGAAATGCCATTTGCAGGGCACCTAGGAGTCAATAAGACTTACCACAGAATTCTAAATCACTTTTATTGGCCAAAACTTAAAAGTGATGTGGCCAAACTTTGTAAGACCTGTCACTCATGTCAAATGGTTGGGAAGCCGAATCAGAATATTCCGGCTGCACCCTTAAAGCCAATTCCTGCTTTTGAAGAGCCGTTTAGTAGAGTCATCATTGATTGTGTAGGCCCCCTACCTAAGAGTAGGGCAGGGCATCAGTATATATTAACCATTATGTGTGCTTCTACAAGGTTTCCAGAGGCAATACCTCTGAGGAATATTAAGGCTCGGACAGTCTTACAAGCTTTACTTAAATTTTTCACATTGTTTGGGTTGCCGAAAGAGATCCAATCAGATCAAGGGTCTAATTTCATGTCAACTGTATTCCAGCAGATGTTGTATGAGTTAGGCATAGACCAAATAAAGTCTTCGGCTTATCATCCTGAAAGCCAGGGGGCTTTAGAAAGGTTTCACCAAACATTGAAGAATATGTTAAAGACATATTGTCATGATAATGAGAGTGATTGGGATGAAGGCATTCCATTTGTAATGTTTGCTGCCAGGGAATCTATACAAGAGTCACTTGGGTTCAGTCCATTTGAACTTGTCTTTGGACACACAGTTCGTGGACCATTGAAATTGTTAAAGGAGAAGTGGTTATCAGATCCAGGTGAAGACATACATCTACTTGATTATGTATCCCGCTTTAAAGATCGTCTTCATGGAGCATGTGAACTTGCTCAGGAAAATCTGAGACACTCTCAGAAGAAAATGAAAGCGTGGTATGACAAGACCACTGTGAAAAGAGAGTTTAAACCTGGTGATAAGGTGCTAGTGTTTTTACCTGTTTCTGGTCAGCCACTTCAAGCTCGCTTTCAAGGACCTTATGTCATTGAGAGAAAAGTTAGTGACACAGATTACGTCATTTTGACACCTGACAAGCGTAAATCTAAAAGAGTATGTCATATTAATATGATGAAGAGATATTATGAAAGAGAAGATTGTGACATTTCTAAGGATGAAAGTGTACATGATGTAAATAGTAACACTAATGATACAGGTGATCAAGTGTGTATTATCAATGCTGATCATGAACTCAGTAATGATGAGATCAAGGCTAATAATGTTCCTGACATGTGTATTAAGTTACAAAATTCTGATGTGTTGAAAAATCTTGACCAGAAATTAAGTCATCTGGATCACAAAGAAAAGTCAGAAATGAAATCATTAATCTATGAATATGCATGCTTGTTCTCAGATGATCCTACTAGGACAAATTTGATTGAACATGATGTTGATGTGGGAGATGCCACACCAATCAAGCAGTATCCTTACCGAGTTAACCCTAGAAAACGACAACATCTCAGGGATGAGGTTCGTTACATGTTGGACCATGACATTATAGAACCTAGTAATAGTGAATGGTCTTCCCCTTGTATATTGGTCCCCAAGCCAGACGGTGGGTACAGATTTTGTACTGATTACCGAAAGGTGAATGCAGTCACAAGAACGGATTCCTATCCGATACCCCGTATCGATGATTGTATTGATAGGATTGGGAAAGCTGCGTATGTGTCAAAGTTTGACTTACTAAAGGGTACTGGGAGATACCACTCACTGAGAGGGCTCGGAAAATCTCGGCATTCGTGACGCCAGATGGGTTATTTCAGTATAAGGTCATGCCGTTTGGTATGAAAAACTCACCGATGACGTTTCAGCGCTTAGTAAATAATCTTACGTCAAATTTAGAAAATTGTGAAGTATATGTTGATGACCTTATTGTGTACAGCAACTCGTGGGATGAACATGTACAACATTTTAAGGCATTATTTGACAAGCTTGCCAAAGCTAATTTGACTGTCAATTTGGTCAAAAGTGAGATTGCTTGTGCCCATGTGGTGTACTTAGGGCATGTGGTTGGTCAGGGTAAAGTTAGACCAATTAAGGCTAAAGTTGAGGGCATTGACAAATTCCCTGCCCCAACTGATAAAAGGCAGCTCATGCGCTTCCTAGGCATGGCTGGTTACTACAGACGTTTTTGTCCGAATTTCTCTGACATTGCTGCACCACTGACAAAATTGTTAAAGAAGAATGAAAAGTTTGATTGGACGGATAATTGCCAAGCAGCATTTGAATTATTGAAAAAGGCACTAATGAGTTCACCAGTGTTGATTGCTCCAGATTTTGAGAAGCAATTTAAGTTGGCAGTGGATGCCAGTGACAATGGCATAGGAGCAGTTTTGCTTCAAGCTGATGAGCATGGTGTTGATCACCCTGTTTGTTATTATTCTAAGAAATTTGACAAACACCAGAAAAATTATTCAACAATTGAAAAAGAAACATTAGCTTTGATACTTTGTCTTCAACACTTTGATGTTTATTTGGGAACTACTAGTTTCCCTATCACTGTATACACTGATCATAACCCTTTGACATTTTTATCTAAGATGAAGAATAAGAATCAAAGATTGATGAGGTGGAGTTTATTTCTGCAATCATATAATGTAGATATTAAGCACATTAAAGGGAAAGACAATGTTGTACCAGACTCTTTGTCAAGAATTTGATTTGATGCAGTATGTTGAAGATATTACTGTAAAGTTATACATTGTAAATATTGTAACTTAAGTTTTGTCCGAGACGTCCAAAACTTTTTCAAGGGGGGGAGTGTTACAAGACGACCCGTCAGGAACACCGGATTGAATCCATCGACGAGCGAGTGGAAAGTTCCAGAGACGCCCAACTTCAACGCAGCCTTTCTAGAACTGTCTAGAAGTAAGAACTGTTTACGTTATGTCCCAATTACAACTACTGTGTGTTCTAGAAGTTTCTATTAAGGAACGTTCTCGTAATTGCTGGACTGTGTACACTAGAAGTTTCTGTTAAATTCTGGAGAGTTCTCGAATAAAAGCCTAGCATATAAAAGGCAGTTCAACAGTTGTTGTGGCGGAGGGAGACATTGAGAGATACCCTAATACTAACTTCATCGAGAGACATCAACGAGACCAGACTATCATACTGCTGAGATATCATAAGCCAGCCACTGACAAATTGCCTTACGCCGTTTCTACGCTGTGTATTGAGATTGTTATCATCCATCATCGCTAGCCTTGTCGTTATTCGCTCGTGGAACCAGTTCCTACGCTACGGCACGCTGCAGGTCTACCACTGTGCCATCGTCAACGTGCATGCACTACCAGCCCTTGGACCAGACCAGGCAAATATTGAGTAAAGGATTGTGAGTAAGTCTAATTAATTATTGTAAATTTAAGTAAGATAAGGAGATTGTAAATAATCATTAAGTTGTTGAATTTTAATCTCGTTCTTCTGTGATCTTTCGCTGTTATTGGTTTGACTCGCGACCACAAGCCGTAACAATAGACAAACTGCTATTTTATGCATGGTCCATTTACAGGTCCTTAGCCTGGGCGAAATCCCCAGGGGGACAGTTTATGGAACTAGCCTGAGCTAAGCGGTGCACCAAGTGTCGTTTCTACAGATAGTTCACACCCAGGTGGACCCTTCCCTTTTCACCTCTGCGTGGATGCCATCCTGGGGAGGGTGCTGAGGTGAGGGATACATGTAAGGCCTGGCTAGGGGCAAAATTGTGCTATCGTTTGCAATGCCATGAACTTTGTTATATCTTTACAGATTGTAATTGTTTAGTAATATTCTTCATATTTTTTGGCTGGGCGTAAGTCAAGAGGTGCTGTCTAAGAGTAGAGAATAACACTGTATGCTCTTTGTGAGGTGGCTTGGATGCAAAATGGTACTATGTTTGGTAAAGCTTCTTAAAGTGTTGAATTGATTATATGCTACGATATCCTTATTATTTTGTGATTTTTTTCTATTTTGCTAGGGTGTAATTAAAGAAACGTTGCCTCACGAGAGGGATGACACCTCTATTCTTGAGGAATTTTTTTGTCCTAAGTATTCCTAGATCTAAAATAGTGTTATCTTTGATAAAGCTTTGGACTGATATTGATAACATGACCTGAAATTATTTACTGACTATTTCGGCTGTTTCGTGACATCCCCACAAGCCTGGTACCCGGCTGAGGCTTCGCCCTGGCGCTCTTAGTACGCCACTGGGGAACTTTCGGTTGGCGCGTATCCGTAGCGTAGGATGCAAGAAAATGTTCGGTAGAAAAGTCTCCCAGATGGGAGGATAACACATTTTAGACCTTAAAGGTGCATCTAAACATTTTTTCCCTTTAAGAGTTCTTGCTTGCAAACAAATCAAAATTTCAAGAACAAAAGCTAGATTTAATTTAAAGGGAAAATGCAGTCACCCAAATTTGATTGAGTGTACCCAGGTATCCTATTTTATGAATGGCTTTTGAGGATTCTCTTACAACATTTTTCTCACTGAGTTGTGAAATTCAGGTGTAGGGTAACTCCTTTGTTTACTTTGAATATGAAATATTTAGGATATGTTCTAACATATCATGAACGTACTTGCAGTGAAATAAGGGAACATTTGTGAGATTTAGCTTTTGTTTCAAAGTAAGTTTGCGGTGACTACTTAAAAATGCCCTTAAAACTAAAAATTTGTTTTACCAGCTCAGTGAGTTTAGCTTTAGTAAACATAGGTAATCATAGACTTTAATATTTAGCCATCGTATATGCTGGTGTATCCAAGCGCTGTTTCTTGTAGGAGGAAGATTGTTCATACGTCACGACGAGAAACCCGCATAAAACACATCTCCGGGAAAATTTGGGGAAACGGACCCCTTATAAGCCGTTTCCTAAGTTTTGAGGGCCTTGAATTTATAATTTGGACAGTAATATTTTCTTCATTTTAGTATTTCTTCTCAACTTTCATTCACAATATGAAAATCTCAGGGTTGCCCGCAGGCTACGGCCCTGGTGTAGTGCGTACTCAGAGCCGTTTGCAGACAGTAAAACACTTCATTTCAGTGCGTGAAATCGTGTAAATGCTTCTGAGTTTCCAGGGGCTTCTCCCCCTGGACTCCCACAGAGGGGCATTACTGAAATGGGCCGTACGGTGGGCAACTGAGCCCTATGCCTAAGACGATCTTATGCTCCCACCATGGAAGTACCACCTTAGGGCTAATACTTCCATGACCAAATCTTCCATCCTGTTGTAGCAGATAAATGAAAACAAGTACGCCAGGGTCAAATTGACATTCCCAAGTGTTTAAACTGCGTTGTTTGCTTTTCTTCCTCCCGTTATACTAAAAGTTTACATCTTGTACTTTTTGCAAATTTCCTTAAAACGAGGGTTATGACTTAACCGTTCTTATATTTTGTCGGGAATGAAACCATTTTTGTCGGGAAAAGGTCCAACATCCCCCACTCATCAATCCTAAGGGGCGTCCCTGTTGACACTGCTGTGGTCGACACAAAAATTAGCTTTTCCGTAGTTGTGGGAGTGACATTTAATCTACATACCAAAAATGTAATGTAAAACTACATCAATGTTACAGAAAATGTCACCAGACTGCACATATAATAACGAAAAACGTTTAAAAGGGAAGGGCATACATCATAGCCTCAGATCAAGGCGACAACATAAAATTTACGGCACTGTGGCCTATGTGAGTTCACGAGATAAGGGGTAGAAAGCATGTTTATAGGCGGGGCAAGGAAGGACACTTGCCCCCACTTTTTCCCGAGTTTAATAAATAATAAAAACAATGAAAAACATGAGCGAAAGGAAGCGAGATCACAAAATTATACAAGAATTTTTCAATAGCCTATCATGATCAAATTTTGTAATGTTAAATGAAAAGAAAACATCAATATCAAACACCATAAAAATGCTAAGAAGATTTTTCCCGGCGCGCTTCACGCGCATCCTCTTCGGAAACTGATCAATACAATTGAAAACTTTGTCTGGTATGGTAAATTTTCTTTCAAAGCATGTGCGTCTACAACACGCCACACTATTGTGACTTGAAGATTTGAAATACCGCCGTGCATAGGAAAACTTTGGTGGAAATGTCTCGTTATTACTTCCTGTAGGACAGCTTCACTAATAACTAATTCTGAAAGCTCACTACACCTCTCGCTGTTCACTTTCCACACCAACTACCCCCAATAATGTATCGTTTTTCCTGTATAACATATCGGTTGTCCGGGTTGGCAATTGTCCGAGTGGTAATTGTTAGTGTTGCCAAGTTGTCCGGGTGGGAATTGTCCGGATGGCGGTTGTCCGGGTGGAAATTGTCCTGGTGGGAATTGTCCGGGTGGGAATTGTCAGGGGGCAATTGTCCGGGGGAATTGTCCTGGTGGGAGTTGTCCGGGAACCGAAATATTAGTTTCCCTAGACGGACACAAACGCATCGGAAGTTTGCCGATCGGGAGAGCAGGGAAAGACCTGCGGGACATGTGTAAACAGGTGAGGTCCTCGTATACGTATAGCCAAGCGCTAGGCTAGGCCTTATGCCGTTACTAGATTTTACATACAGTCCTAACGTTACTTTCAACGCCTTAAGGTTATGTAGGCCTAAACTATGTGTTGTGTGTGCACTTTGTAACGTCAGGAGTAGCTGAGTTATGTAAAGGGACCCAATGTAACCAGGGGCGTATATACATGAATTCGCAGGGGGTGAACTAATTTGGGACCAACTACATTTCTTGGAGACCGACTCCCATTGACATGGCTGTGCGATCCGAATTTTAAGACCCTTTTTTTTCTTCTTTTTGCTTTTTTGCACTTCAGATGTTGTTTTCATGTCTGAATTTTCGAAGAACTTTTTTCTGTTTTTTTTTTTGTTTTTTGCACTTCAGACAAGGGCGTAGGAATCGGGGGCTCTGGGGTGACAGCCCCCAGAGAAAATTGTGGGGCGGAAGTATGCTTCAGCTCGCCACTTTCCAAGGACGAAAACCCCTTATTTGTCTTCTTCTCTAAAAATATCAAAAATTTGCAGTAATTTACCTTAAAATTTGTCCCAAATGATGCACCAAATTGCATCTAAGGTCCCTCAAATATCCAAAAATTTTCCAAAGAAATTGTTAAAAAATTTCTATAAAAAAATGTCCAAAAAATTGCAATAATTTACATTAAAGGGTAACTCTCATCATCCCAAACAGTTCCAATTCTCCCATCTATGCAACATGTAGCTCCTCCCATAACTAAGTAAAGCTCCTCTTTGTGGAGACACAAACCTATTTTATTGCTTAAGGTCATATCCTGGCAGCCTGATGAGCACAAAAGGCCATAATGTGTAATCTAAACACACACGCTCTCTCTCTCTGCATTGTGTGGAATGTAAGCTATTCTGCATCTTTTGAGTTTTCAAACTTTGATGTCAAGCCTAGAGCAGTCACCAACTGAGAATTTTAATAACACCACACTAAAAATATACATTGGGATGACGAATATTTGTCTTTAAAATTTGCCCGATATGATGCACCAAATTGCATCTAAGGTCCTTGAAATATCCGAAAACTTTCCAAAAAATGTCAGAAATTTTCTGTAAAAAATGTCAATAATTTGCAGTAATGTACCTTAAAATTTGTGCACCAAATTGCATCTAGGTCCCTGAAATATCCACAAATTTTCAAAAACAATTGACAAAAATGTCAAAAAATTGTAGTAATTTACCTTAAAATTTGTCCAAAAAGATGCACCAAATTGCATCTAAGGTCCCTCAAATATCCAAAAATTTTCCAAAGGGGAAGGGGGGACACCCTTAGACCCCTCCCCCAGGACGGCGATCCGAAACAAGGTTCAGTCACCCACTCTCGAACAGCTTCCTACGCCAGCGACTTCAAATGTTGTTCATGTCTGGTCTACTGTTACAAAAGCATACTGAACTGGATTTGAGACCGACTTTTTGGCGCTCAGAGATCGACTTTTGATTTTCACGGGAGGGAGTATCACACCTCCACCCCCCAACCGTATTTACGCCCCTGAGTACAAATATTCCGCTTACAAGCAGCCGTAACTATCCCGTAACTATCCGTAACTATCAACTAGTTTTTGTTACCTAGTCTTTTCGTCTAGAATTTTCAGCCCTGCATAATGTCTCAGCCTATAATAAACAGAGAACAGAGAAATCTATTTCTAGTTGTGAAAAATACTTCCGAGATCGACGCATAAACCTGATAAATTTTGGAAACAGAAACCTGTTATAGCCTAAGAATTTTACTAACCTGTTTAGATAGGAAAATTTGACAATTTGAAATGCGTGAGAATTTAGAAAGACAGAAATTTAAATGACAGGCCTAATCCGTCAGTGATATTTAGACATTTACCACATAACCTTGAAATTTTTGGGGGCCTGACGGAAGTTTGGGGTGAGTAACTGCCCCCCCCCCCCCGTGGCTACGCCACTGCAAAATATACAAGTAAGCAAATTCTGCAGTGTTCCCACATTAATGGAATAATAAAATACTACAATTAAACACTTTCGTCATATCCTGTTATTGGCCGACACTTAGAGTAGGACAATTAAGTAAAATCCGTCATTTCCTAACATTACTTGATGCAACAAGCAAAGCAATTAAGTAAATTCCGTCTTGCACTGTCACCAACTAACAGTCAGCGTTGCGACATGTTAACGAATTCAGTCGCGCTTTCTCATTGGTCGACACTAAGAACATGACAATTTAAGCAAATTTCGTCGTATTCTTTCGTTACTCGACACAAAGAACACGACAATAGCGGAACAACTTTTGTCATATTTTCTAATCAGCTGACACAAAGAACACGACAAAGTAAGCAAACTTTGTCGTGTTCTCTCGTTACTCGACACCAAAAACACGACAATTGAGCAAATTTTGTCGTGTTCTCTTACAAAGAATACGACAATCAAGCAAATTCCGTCGTGTTCTCTCGTTACTCGACACAAACAGCACAACAATTCAGCAACTTTTGTTGTGTTCTCTCACAAAGAATAAGACAATCAAGTAAATTTCATCGTGTTCTCTCGTTACTGGACGCCAAAGACACAACAATTGAGCAATTTTTGTTGTGTTCTCTCACAAAGAATACGACAATCAAGCAAATTTCGTCGTGTTCTCTCGTTACTCGACACAAAAAATACGACAATTCAGCAACTTTTGTTGTGTTCTCTCACAAAGAATATGACAATGAAGTAAATTTCGTCATGTTCTTTCGTTACTAGACACCAAAAGTGCGACAATTGAGCAACTTTTGTTGTGTTCTCTCACAAAGAATATGACAATCAGGTAATTTCATCGTGTTCTCTCGTTACTCGACACAAAAAACACGACAGTTGAACAATTTTTGTTGTGTTCTCTTACAAAGAATACGACAATTAAGTAAATTTCGTCGTGTTCTCTAACTTTTCTTGTTTGAAGAGAGAGAAGACGCATGTCCCTTCAGTGCCACGGTAGTTTTCGTCCAACGCACACGGACGTTAGTAAACACGAAACATGTTTTCTGTTTCGTGTTTCGCGTTTTCTAACGTCCGCGTGCGTTCGGCTTTAACTATAAGTAAATATACATGTCACAAAAGTGGCTTCAATGTAATATTAGACGATTCCAGCTCAAGCCTCCCCCCTCCCTTTTTAGACGCAACTTTCATTTTGAGACAATCCAAACGTTCCACTTCAAACTTTGAAAAGTTTTCTGCAGTAAGCTCGGACGTCTGCATTGCTCATTTTAAATGGACACATGGTCATTGATAGTAGCCCGTTCCTAACTGCTGGGTGGTTACAATACAGTATAATGTCTGATTAAATACGTAAAGGAGACCGGTGCATGTTGACACATATAATAGGATTTGCTTTGAGATGCGTTTGTGTTTGTGTGTGTGTGGGGGGGGGGGTCGAGGCTCATAACTGAAGATAAACGTGTCCTTTAATAAGAGTGGGTAATATTATGGTCGTATTACAAAAGATCACAGGCACACCCTGCAAAAATTGTGAGTGCAAGCTTTACAATCAACCCCAATGAAGGGTTTTAATAGGGCATGAAGTAACTTGTAACCCCTTTATTTCTCATTGAAACAACGTATCTGGCTAAAGCAAAGTAGTGGGATACTTAATTTTGATGTCCCACCATATGTAAAACATTGCATCCGATATTCTATTGTCAGAAGCAATGAATCTGGGAACACTTTTTTATCGGAGCACTTCTTAAGTCAAATTGCACATACTTGTAAAATATACGCAATGTAGGTTTGCGGTTTGGCCAGCACTTCGTTTGATCAGTGTAAGCAAGGAGATCTTCGGATGGTGACACAGCAAATCTGTCTAAATATTGCACTTAAAATTTTGATGAGTCGTTTGCTGGAAACATGTTCAAGCCTTAAGCATTTTTCTCACTTTTTGCACCTTTCAGCATCACTAAGGAATATTCTCGAAGGGTTAGTTTTATACTTTCCAAGTTTTTGTTAGAAGTTAACGTTTCCCTCCTACATCGGGGCTTTATACTTTTCACGCTCTTAGCTTTCAACTTTTCAAACATTGCCTCAAGGAGTTAGATTCTCCTATCCCCACTAGGAAGACCTTGGATCCGCCCTGGTGGAAGCAAGCCTAAGGGGAGGGGCAGGGCAGGTACCTCCAAAAAGCTCGTCGTTCCCCACGTGTCCCCCAAATGAAATTTTCCTTATTGACAAAAAATGCACACAGACATAGATGTGGGAACCGGTACCCACTGTCACATGCTCATTTAGTAAAAGGGGAAGGCTGTAGCTGCACGAAATGTTCTGAAAAGTACATACTTGCTGCACGGTTCGTGCGTATCTATATTTGCGAAGCATTTCACAATTTCAGGGAAATTTTATATTCCACAAATATTGTCGCCCTAACATCTGTTGTAGGGGTGGGGAGCCTCCGTCCCGCGAGAAAATTTTATCCTGCCCGCGAGGCATTTCATAAATGTAAATTCAGAATCACTTGAAAGGTAAGTTGTAAGAATCTTTTAGCTCACTGTACCCATCGTTTTTCCTGCTTTTACCACTTTCCGCATATTTCACGTAAAAATGTTTTGAAGCACTACCAGTCTATTACTAAAAACCGTAGTATCCACAATGTAATATCCCCACCGTTTCGTTAGACACAAACCAGGTGCCGAATCCTTGTAAATTTAGTGGTATAGGAAGTTTCGCATGGAAGGTTACAGATAGCAATGGACAAAAAAGCTCTAACAGGTGTATCCCATACGGTACTAAACTCAGTGGGCACTGTACTTCTTCCGTTAGATTGGTTGGGTGGTAAGAACTGTCCCTCCAAAGAGTGCATTAAAGATAAAAAGTGGAATAAAGTTGGTTTCAAGATACGCGTTTTTTCGCACTTTTTATATGTGCTCATTCATTATTACTACTAAGTAATATAATTCAATGATTCTAAAGATAGTGGATGAACATTCTATTCCCTAAAACTTTGTATAAGCTCCAGAACCCCCTAGGGGTTCTGGAGCTTATTAGGTTCTGGTTTAGGTTGCCTGTTTAGGGCCCCTTGGCCGGCGCCCATGAGAAAACTGGTAGAGCCCTCACTTCTGCGGCCTGCGAGCTGCTTATGGCCATCAAAACGACCCACCAGAGGAAAAAAGGTTTCCCACCCCTGATCTATTATTAAGGGCTATTGGGCTACTATAGCCATAAATCCTCACTGTTTAGTACAATTTCCTTTCCATTATAAATTAGTCCAATTCTAATTTAAGTACGGTATGCTACAAATTACAAGCCTAGGGGAGCTTTGCTCTCCTGGATTCTCACGTAGGCGGAGCCAAGCACCACACCAGTGAGTGTAAGCGGTGATGCCCACAAAGGAGTAATAACGTAGTTGCAGAAAAATTTCTTCAATGCTGAAAACCCGAAAATTCTGCCCAGTTCCCGCACCCGAGGATGGCCTCAAAGGACAATACCTACTTTTGTCCCGTTAATAACTGATGGAAACGCTGAAAATGGTTTGTCCTTATAAAAATTTTATGGCGTTCAAAACCAATCAAATGGGCTTCTTTTACCAACTTTTCCCAGAAATCCATGATTCTGCGAACAAGGAAACAACTTCTATACTCTCATAAGAGGGAGCGGTCCTCTGAGTGGTTTTCCTCATAGGAACTGCAGTTGTCCAAGACCTATCATTGTTACATATTGGGCAGCGTGGGTCGACAAATTGTTCCAAATCCCAATGAAAGCTCTAACATAATCTGTCCTTACAATCTCTCCGCATCATTGATTCGCTAGACCGAAAGAGTCTTTGTTGTAAAAATGTCACATTTATGTTTCATTTAAAAGGCTACAACTTTGAAATTACCCCATAACATTCGGGGGCTTCGTCCCCTGGTGACGTGAGGGCATTTCTTTTACTTTCAAGCTTGGCGTTATACACAACCCAGGAAAGCAATCTAGAGGACGAATATTTGGATAAAAAAACCTAATTAGAAGGGGAGCCCAAAGCACAATCTGATAGAGTAGACGATAAAGATGGATTTTTCGCACGAAGGTTGATCGTATTAGCTGTCATTAGATTTGCAAAGTTCCGTCTCACCGATTGGGAAATTGTTTTTTAAGTACGGTCATTTTCCTTTCGGAGGTCTCAATTCTTTGATCTTCACCAGGCCAAGAGTATATCAACAAGTAAAGTGAAAGGCGTAGTACAGAAAATGATTTTAATTATAACGGCAACCTAAACCACATTCTGTGAAAAAAGAAGTTTGGAGATCACTTCTCGACTGACCTAGGATCTGAACTGCGAAGATTGACTTGTTATCTCATCCCCACATACGTAGTATGTGGGGGATGAGATATTGTGCTTCGTTTACCATTCAAAAGTGCACACGTTTCCCCCTGCCAGTCGCCATAGCAACCATAACCATGGAAATGCATGGTAGGGAAATTTGGGGCTTTATGACCGCTACTCAAGGGTGGGGCAAAATGGAGTGGTGAAGGTCCTGTTTCCTGGTCATGTGACCAAATATGCCTAAAATTTGGGTCAAAGGCTCTGATGGTCAAATGACATTCACAAGGTCAAAAGTGTGTCGCGAACTCCTCCTAAACTAAGAACAAGATTGAGCCCAAACTTGGTGGGCGGGTGCATAGTCCTTGGAACTTGTGCCTGACATACCCTCAGCATGATAGGTCAAAGGTCAAAGGTCAACCATCAAAAAAGGTCAAAATAAGCAATTTTCCAAATCTGGCTATAAAACCTGAATGCAACAGTAAATGGCCCGGATTTCTTGACATAGCTTTCGTATTGAAGCGCTCTTCGCACAACTTGACACTTGCTCTTCTGAGGTCAAAGGTCACGAGGTCAGAAGGTCAAACGACAATTTTGGGGTCAAAAGTGTGACGCGCACTCACTTAAAACTGAAGGTACTAATGACCCCAAACTTGGTGAGGGGGTGCATGGTCCCTAGAATTTGTGCCTCCAATATCATCAGCGTGATAGGTCAAAGGTGAGAGGACAAAGGTCACGATAGGTCAAAATGAGCAAATTTTTAAATCTGGCTGTAAAAGCTGAACGAAACATTTAACGATCCTCATTTCTTCACATAACCTTCTGATGGACACCTACTTTATGCAACTTTACACTTGACCTTCTGAGGTCAAAGGTCACGAGGTCAGAAGGTCAAACGACAATTTTGGGGTCAAAAGTGTGCCGTGCGCTCACTCAAAACTGAAGGTACTACCGACCCCAAACTTGGTGTGGGGGTGCACAGTCCTTGGAATTTGTGCCTCCAGTACCCTCAGCATGATAGGTCAAAGGTCAGAGGTCAACGGTCAATATGTTCAAAAGAACAATTTTTTTTTTAAATTTGAGCACACTACTTGATATTTCTTCATTGACTTACACACTAAATTTGGTCTTTTTCGTTGCCTCTGCACGCTTGTAGAAGTTCTCAACAGACGCAGGTACCTCTCGCAAAAAAAGCTTGCAATTGGGCCTTTTACAGTATTTCAAGTTTGTGTACATTGAAATTTTGAGCTACGAAAGGGTCTTTTATAGAGCAGGGGCTTCTGCTTTGACACTTCACTCGAATTGCCATTTTCCACAGAGGAAGGATATTAGTCAAACAAGTGCGGGAAATACCTTCAGCTACCATCATTTCCACGTAATGGGTACTTCACTTCATTTGCTACTATGTCCACATCACTGATTGAGCACATTTCTTGTTCAACTTGGTATACACTACACCCCCAAACATTAGGATTTCAGTTTTAGGTCATTATTTTGGTGCGGAGGACATCTCATGAATGATGGGATACTACCAGCATTGGCAAATGAATACCAGTATAAAAAGAGAATCAGTTGGGTTTGACAACATACGTCCAAAATCTTTCAAGACTGGTACTTTTCCCGATCAATTAAATACTGGGTCATTAAATACCAGGGTCATCCCTGACTTTAAGAAAGGAAGTGATGATACATTTTGTAACTACCGTTCCATTTCTATATTGCCTTGCTTCTCGAAAATTTTGTGAAGACAAATGTTTAACTGCGTGTTTTCTTTTTTAGAACATATAATATCCTCAGTAACTGTCAATATGGTTTTCGCTCTGGACATTCCACGGAGTTGGCACTAGCATGATGCCGTGGTAAAACTTCATGCTGCTCTTCAGCGCAGACAAAACTCGATTGGTGTGGTTCTTGACTTATCAAAGGCGTTCGACACGATATTCAATAATATTCTTCTATAAACTTTATCACATTATGGTGTAAGCGGTTCGGCTAACCTCTGGATCAAGAGCTATCTGACTTCAAGGCAGCAATTGACTTCTTTTGATAATGTGCATTCACCTTTTTCTAAATGTAAAATGTGGAGTTACCCCTGAGGTCCATTTTGGGACTTTTACTTTTACGCTTTGCAGGTGACACCAATATTTTTTTCACAGACAGTAACAACAACTTGGAGAAAACTATAAACGATGAAGTGGCTGTGCAAATTTCATAAATGATTTCTGTCAAAAAATTATCCCTAAAAGCAAAAGAAGAAAAAAAAACCAAGCGAAATGTTGTTCACCATAAATAGAAAAAGTTATAATTTCAACTTATGTAATATATGGAAAAAGTTCCCCTTCTAAAAGCAAATTGCACCTTATTCACAGGAGTATTCAATAATGACAAGCTCTTGTGAGGTGATGACGTAAAGTATGTATCAGCAAAAATTACAAGAGGTGTGGCTATTCTAACTAAACTAAAATTTACCTTACCCAAAGGGCCTTGAGGTTAATTTATTTAAGTATAATCCAACCTCATCTCTCGTATTGTTATAGTATCTGTACCGCACCACTAAATCTAAGCTTAATAAACTGGTTACTATTCAGAAAAGGGCCATTAAGTATGTTACCTGCTCTGCACCAAGGGACTGGACAAGTGAATTCTTTGCTCCCTTGAATTACATGACTTAATAACTATGAAATTAGTAAGACTTACCTTTCGTTGTTTGAACGAGCTACTTCCAAGTTTTTTTTTTTTTTCCTTTTTGTTTCTTTTAATATAATCAACAAGTTTGTACATAACTACCATACTAGGCAATCTAACTAACTGTATGCTATTCAAGTCGAAAGAGATGCTTATGAAAGAAGTCTAAAATATCGATCAATCACAATTTGGAACACTCTACCCCAAAAGTATCAGCGAAAGCCATCAGTTGCTTCTCTAGGAAAAGACTTACTAAGTGACTGTATAAGTTGTAGTTTGATAGTTGGGGTGGGCAGTGGGGTTTTGTTGTTAGTAAGGTAAGGATTTTTACCTTCTCATGTTTGTTTACTATTTTTGACTTTCTGGTAGTGCTCTTGTTATTCAAGTCAGTGGCGCCGCCAGGATTTGGTTATGGGGGTAGACCAGATGACATCGCAATGCCATTTAATCCCCACCCCCCCCCCTCTGGGTAACTTGTACCTTTTTGTGTGCCCTGCGAGTGTATACAGCAGTGTGGAATCCTTTCTGTCACTACATAAAGGTGCCGTCCTGGGGAAGGGGTCTAACGGGAGGTGCCCGGGCCCCTCCCCTTTGAGAAATTTTGGTTATTTTAAAGGTTGCCTAGATACAAAATGGCGCTGCCTTTGGGGTATTTTTGGAACTGGTCATATACGGCTGGAAATTATCCTTATTTAGTGAATTCTAATTTTGGTTAAGTGAAAGAGGAGAGTGTGCATCCCTGCGATTGTATACAGCAGTGTGGGATCCTTCCTTTGTCACTGCATAAAGGTGCCGTACTGGGGGAGAGATCTAAGGGGAGGGGTTGTCCCGCCCTCCCCTTTGAGAAATTTTTGTTAATTTAAGGTTGCTTAGAAGCAAAATGGTGCTGTCTTTGGGAAAATATCCATAATTTAGTGAATTCTAATTTTTGGTTGGGGGAAAGAGGAAAGTATGTTGTCTTAGAGAAGGGTATGTTGTCAACAAACCTCCTAAAACCTCCCTTTTGGCTACTTTAATGCCTTATATTCGGGGAAAGTTTTTTCGTAAAAATACGTGCTTGGAGTCCACAGAAACATTCTTGGACTATTACGAAAATGTTCGTTTGCTTCATTGTGCATTATAAAAGGGCAGCTAAGGCTGGTAGAAGCCTGTATAATGCCTCATGGAGGCTCTAGATTAATTATATAAAATGGGGCACTGATATTATGATTATCACCTGACATCCAAATGATACTATAGAGTATGATGCCGAGCACTTTACAACTATCGTATTGTTACTAAGGTTGAACGAAAATCCAGTGGAACGGCTTCCAGGAATGGGGAATGGGAGGGAGAGTATAGGTGCAGGGAAGTGATATTGGACCTCCCTGATAAGTAAAGTAAAATGGGTTAAGGACTAAAAAGCGCGTTTCAGAATGTTTTTCGTCGTAACTGTATTAACAATCACCATCTATACCGGTAATGGCTGCGTGCGAAGCGCTCGGTCGGTAAAAGTTTTTGAAAAATATATAATGGCAAATACGTACTTTCAACTTCCACATCATGCTACAAATTAGATTGAAAGATCCAATAGGCCCCTACACAGGTTGGAGATGTACTTCTGTTTTTTGGGAAAATGTTGTGATCAGATTAGTTGCGTGTATTATAACGTTAATAATGGTCACGAGATAGAGTGAAAACCCTGACGAATGTGCGCGAAGCGCCCCGAAATTTTTCATTAAATAAGATAAACATGACAAAACCTGCATTCATGCTCTGCATCGAGACACTTTCAGTTCCCCAACAAACTTATTTGCCAATCACAAAGCCAGTGTTTTCAGCTTTCAGCTTTTGTTGCTGTGCTCCAGCGGGAGTTGATACCGGAAGTTATTGATAATAAGGGCAATATTGAGGTAAGGTTTGTAGCGCACGGAGTGCGAGAAAATTTTGATAGTTTGCGAAGGATTGCGATAATTCTGATAGTCTGGGAACCATTTGTGATAGAAAATGGTTACAATAGATCCATCATTCGGTCGAAAACCACCTCACCCTACCCCTTATAGAAATCTATAGCTTAAACGCCTTTTGGGATCATTTTAAACTTTTCAAATAAGTTTTCTGGAATCGATTTGGGGGGCACGCGCCCTCCATGTCCCCCCTCCCGTGCCAGCGCCACTGATTCAAACCCAAAAGGGTTTTTTAAGAGTACTACCTTTCACAACATTCTTTCATTGTTATGATGTCTACTCTCTGTTACTGCAAAATGAAACTGCGTATACGTGCAAGTGACGTCATTGTCTGAACGAAACGTACAACGGACAGTCAATGATCAGGTAGTGCCGTACAAATATTAGGCTTTCCAGGGCCGTAGCCTGGCCGAAATCCCAAGGGGAGGGGGAAACTCATGAAACGTCCAGTTTATGGCGTACCTATGATAGCTGGCACCCAGGCGAATCGTTTCTTTGCCTTTGTCACCAGATGTCGCACTGAGGAAGGGGTGTAAGAAGAGGGGTCTAACGGGAAGAAACGACATTTATGTAAGGTCTCTTTATAGGTGCAAATTGGCGCTGTCTTTGGCAAAGCTTTGCACTTATTAGACCTATGTGTTTAGAAATTCGCATTATTTAGTGTCTATTTTATTTTGTATTTGTTTGAGGGGTGCTATCTTAGGGCCAGGGTAGCCCACCTACTCTTTGAGAAGTTTACGGTTACTATGTAAAGGCACTTGGTGAGTTCCAGGCCTAATCCGAGGCTATTTCAAAATTCGGACGAAAGCATTAAGTGCAATAATGTGATTTAGTAATTTTCAAATTATTTTTGCCATAATGAGTGATTTTTTTTCAGTATAAGGTTAGTCGGATAAGAGGCGTGAAAGGCAACAATTGTGCGCAAAGCGGGCCGGAGATTTCCCTTTTAAAAGATCATGTTTCATGGTAAAACTTGTATTAAGGGAGAACTTTGAGACACTTCAATTTACTGACCAAAATGATTCTTTTACGAAGGTAAGTCTGGATTTGCCAATGCTTTGTAGTTCTAGAGAACACTACTTCACTTCAGGTATGATTACCTTTTTGTAGAAAAAAGAACTCTTATTCACAAGTTCGTTATAGACTCGCTTTTGCATTATCACGACTTTGTAACACATTGACTGTTGAATGAAGGACAAACATTGTATTGTTTACAATACATCTATCTGCGTCTTTAAAGGAAATATTTGTGCTTACATTGCATCAACGCGCCGTTCAGAACTAAAACTCTGTGAAAGCATTCAGTATTTCTTACAAGCTCTGGTAAGAGCTCTACTTCCTAAAGGTATCACACATTACAAGAATGTGACTAAGAATATGATTAGATATGAATAAGACAAGAATATGACTGCTGCATCTTTTAAATTTGAAAGTTTGAAAGAAAAAAATGTTCGTTGGCTAAAAAACAGTGAATTTCCTGTGTGAAATATTTCTTTCAAAAGTTCACCCGTTGCCTTTCTGTTGAATTGGATTCTCATTCCATATCTTTAAATCATCGTTTCGGAAGTATAAAACGCTTTATTTGCAGGCAACAAATAGTGTTACATGAACAGACAGACACATCACATTTACCCACATCACAATCTTAGATATGATCTTTATTACTAAGATCGCTTTCTGCACCATGCAGACTTTAAACGATCTGTTTGATGATAAACACAGTGATAAAATGTCAGATAAACCCCTATGCAAATTAATCTGGATGGTATATAGGTATACATGATCTAAAATTATGTTCTGGTGGTATTGTGCACAGTATGCAAAATAAAATGGTAGTCTTGCATCAAATGTAAATGCTTGCTAATGTGTAAATGAGGTTTAATGGGGATAACTGTAGTCCTAAAATCAGTAATGCAGTTTTAAGCATTCTGTTGTCTCCAGTCGAGAAGTGTTGCCTTTAAAAATGCTTGCAACAGCAATGACAATGCTACACAACAATTGCTTCAAATTGAGAATTCCGTTAAAAGATACCAAATTATTCTTGAGTGAGTTTCTTTAAAACTCTACCCTAATCCGAAATGTTAATAAAGCATTGGAGCCCACAGTTTGTTGCCATTGTGACAGGCCTGCAGGAGCGGTCTTCATGATAATTGCTTGAGTGCGCCTTTCTAAAAGTATCCCTTGTACCATAGCACACAAACACACACACACACACATATATATTGAAAGGTATAATGACTAGGGTACTACAAGACAGCTTTACAGCACTGCTTCGTAAGGTCCCAGTTGAGTAGTTCCTCACTCTTCAGAGCCTGGTGTAGAATGGTGTCAACAAAGGTTTAGCGTTGGTTTGTGCGTACTCGTTTTTTTAAAAACGGACACGCCCAATCCGAGCGAACGAAGATACATTACCTACTGGAATAATGACACGACAGATGTTTATTTCTATGTCCGCAAGAGTTAATAAGTTCTTTCCGTTTGTTTAAAGTGGCTAAGGAAGGTTTGTGTAGCCTATGATGAAGAACTTTTCTTCGAGGCAGAGATTGCAAGTTTTCGATAATGTAGCGTAGGCTCGGGCTTTACTTAGGCTATAAGATTCCATTAGTTGCGTTTCTTTTGTCTTTAAGATTGAAGCTGGAATTATGGGCAGTGTACCTAGTTTTGAAGGTGTTTTCTGTTAGATCAATGTATGATTCTTCTTTGTGGTTGTCATGGCGTGTTACGGTGGCCTGGTAGACTATGCTGTTGGCGAGGCAGTTGCCTTCCAGTGGGCACTGGCTTTGCGCTCATTAGTTGCAGTTGTTTTGCGTTGCTGGTTGTAGATTTTGTCTGGTCAGTATATACAGCAAACACACACACACACACACACATATATATATATATATATATATATATATATATAATACATGACAAAATAACAAAGGAGCTCTGTTGTCCTTGGTCACCGCATAAAGACCGGTTCATACTTCCCAATTTTCACGCGCTATAAAGCCATAAGAAGGATTTATATGGTCATCCCTTGCTCGTTTGGGCCAATCACCGACATAGCTTAGAGTTGAACACTTCAACTTTCATAGCTATATAGCGCTATACTGGAGTATGACCCGTTCTTAACAAATGATACAAAAAAGCACTGAACATACTGCTACTCCAAATCAGGCGTTAGATAATCCCTCTTTTCAAATTTGTTTTGTTTTTGTTCTTGTTTGTAGTAAGGCCTTATTTGTAGGTAAGCTATAATGCGAAACTTCCCGACGTAACGAAACTAGAAAGTTTTAGGCCAAATGCTGACAAATAAGTTTTCTTGTTCCCTCTGTGTTTTATTGAGGCCAATTTTTACATCTGGGGTCTGTGGGACAGAAGGTAACAGTCCTTTTTCGACATGTATGGAAGACCTCTATTCAATGTTTCCGATTGAATTAAAGTAATGGAGTAAAAGGTCATTTGAGGGCAACAGGGGTCAAAAACCGAAATTCTTGTAAACACAATACGTTAAGACAGGAATATTGGATATCTTTAAAACTTAGTTTATAGATGTTTATAGATAAGTCATATTAGGAAGAAGGAACCTATTATTTCTTGTGGAGGTAAAAGTTCATCTGGGGTCACCATAGGTTAAAACTACGAAAACCTTGTAAACTGTAAACACGATATCTCAAGATAGCAACAATGATTACTTTTCAATCTTGGTACATAAAGGCGTTGTATGACAAAAGAAGTTGCTATTTTTGGTAAAGATCAAATGCTATATAGGTTACAATAAACATGATATTTCAAGATGCGAATCATGGATACTTTTTTATACTTAAGGGTGTATATTTGATGTCACCAGGGGTGTAACTAAGAAAACCTTGTAAATGGGTTGAAAATACGATATCTCATAAACAAAAATAAGACTGAGGGATTTCATACTAAGCATGTGAATATTGTATATTGGGCACAAAAACCTTATAGTTTCTTGTGATGATCAGAGGTCATATAAGGTGACTAGAGGTCAAACGGTACAATCCGGTGAACGTTTCATCTGATGCATGGACTTTAAGTTTGGTGGAGCTTGCATGGACGTGAGAACGGACGGACTTCTGCCAGGCAGGCAGATAGATCGGAATGATGGATACATTTCATACTAGATCTGTCATGTCGACAGGGAGAACAACCTGTTGCTTCCAATGGAGGTGGGCGATCCTGTGGGGTCCTCATAGGTCGAAAACCAAAACCCTTGTTAACACAATGTATTAAGACGAGAATTATGAAAACTCTGTGTACGTGTGATATAGATTGATCATTTAGAGAGGAAGAACCATCTTGCTTTTGATGGTGATAAGAGGTATTATGGGTTCTCCAAAGGTCGAACGTCGAATTTCTCGTAAACACGAAATCCGAAAGCAACCTTTTTGATATAATAGTTTACAAATGTATATCTCACACTGAGTTACAGAAAAGCCTATTGTTTACGTGGATTCAAAGGTCATATGAAGTCACCGGTAGCCTTTTTTTGAAAAACTCGTACACACGATATTCAAGGAGGTTAAATTTAGGGATCTCAGTATCTCATACTAAACACATTCATATTTGATTTTCCACGTTAAGTTTAAGAACGCAAAGGTCATTTGAGGTCCCGATAGGTCAAACTATGAAAATCTTCTTGTAAGCATGATACATCTCATCTACTACAATGGTGCATGGCGATATCTTTCATTGCGCCTTGCCTGGCTCCGCCCCCACAAAACCCGCACGGCCGCACCGTCCTATTAAGGACTGGCACGGGGCAGAAAAAATAACTTATCATGTACTATACAGGGAACGTTCTGCTTCAGAAGGGGGTCCCCTTGGGTGACTGATAGGAAAGGGGGAACTTGGACGAAAGTTTCAGAACCCGGCACTAAACTAGAGGTATGGCGACATACGAAAACAAGGTGTGCAATAAAAATCTTGTGCATCTATAGTGAAAGAAATTCATTAACCAACCATAAAATGCATGGAATAAACACATAGAAATACTTTGCTTCGATAAAAGTTGTCGTCACCGGAGAGACAACTTGCCGAACTTTGTAAACGAAAACGAGGGTCCCCAGAAGTTGAAAAATGAAACCCCACCACTTCACGTTGCAATGTCGTTATCGCTAATCTTACACTAAGCATACTTTTCATTTCAGGACCGAGTTTAGCAGTTGTCGTTAACTTTATGTTAAGCTTGAACTTTGGTTCGTTACCTTCATGTGAGCTGTTGTTTACTTCTGTAACTCCATTACACCATCATTTTGGTTAGTCTAGATAAACCAGTCTCAGTAAAGCATGCCATCGATTTGAAGTTCAAATTTAGTATAGTCAAAATTACCAATCGTTAAGTTTCTATCTGGAGTTTAAACTTTGAAATGTTACCCTCATATAACTTCTACCAACTTCTTTAAATGTCTTTAAAACCATTGTTTTAGTTCTATTGGCTTAACGCCTGGTATATCAAACGTTTAAAATCAGTTTGACTGTGAATAATTAACCTAAGTTTGCAAGACTAAGTAAGAGCAACAAACCACCGACCTGATCAAGGATATAGACATATTAAACCAGAACATTGACGAAAGGGGTGCCATAAATTTTTAAAGCTCCGTCTGTCTGGACAATTGTACGATCTGTTCAGAGAAAATACTACGGCACTATTCATTAACTTCTTCAGACAATACATTTGGGGCTACAGGAATGTAGAGAACTTCTGTGATCACAACAGGGTGTCCTAACAACTCCCTGATCACAACGTTAACGTCTTCCTTGAAGGGAATTGAAGTCTGGTGATAAACATAGCTTTTGAAAAATTTAGCTGTTTAAGGAAAGAGGAACTATTCTGTTTGTAGGAAAAGTCCTATATCTTGCTGAAACAGTAATTACTAATCAAGGGAATTTCCTTGTCACGTGTGCTCATTACTACACTTTTCGGGGAGCAATTGTATTGTGAAGCACCCGATTCTCATAGCCTGTATGGTTAAAACTCATAAAAGTTCTTAAACCTTTATCAGTTTTAACTGTACAGGCTATGAAACCGGTTGTGTGAAAAGATCTAGACTGTCGAGAAAATAAAAGTACCGTATTTTCATAAATGTTTGCAATAAACAAGACCGCTTGTCCCACACTGTGAATGAAAGCCCTTTGGAATGTGATGCAACCCAATCATACTGCACTTCGAGGATGAGTTGTAGGCAGTCGCCAGTTGCGTCGGATTGTTTCGCACATGATTGCCACCATATTTACTTTCTGCAACCTTCACCTAATTTCGCAAACTCTTCTTCATGACTAATACATAAAGGTCTGGTCCGAGTTGGATTGATGACATCCGCACACGGCGACGATCCTACTCAAGAGGGAAGCAACTCACCCGACACGACTGCGAGTACCAATGTTTTATTAACCCGATTTGGTTACGACGGGGAACGACTGCCAGATGGCAGTCGAGAACAAAATTTGGCACATACTTAGCCGATCGTTTGAATCCGACTGGTTTTCACTGTTGCATTGCAGTCGGGTCGTATTCGGACCGCTGCAAGGTATGTGCGGGTATGTTCCGGCTTTAAAGTGCCGCTTTCCTATTACCCAAACCGTAAAGTCAGGGCGCGTTCGTGAGTAAACTCTTGAAAGCGCCTTAACTTTGTGTTTCGATGGTTGCGAGGGGTGCTTTACCCGTAAACCACAGTAAACAAAAGCAACAACGGCGTTACTGTCGCATTTACTTTTCAAGTAGTTGCCAAAACGTTTATGCTACATTCGCCAGCAGTCTCATCTGGCATCTGGTATATGGGTCGCCTTGTGGTTGGCTTCCCCTAGTTGTTCAAAAAACGAGCTGTGGGAACATAACTATGATGTCTGTAAAAGTGTTTTTCGGCGAGCTGTGGGCACATTCATCTTACGCCCTTATAGTCTCAAGGTGATTTCAGGTAGAAAAAAGTGAGTGTAATTATTGCAAGACTGGGTAGAGCTTTATGACGACGCAACCTTCCAAAAATTGAACCCTCTGCATCGTGAAGAAATCGACGGTCGTTAGTTCGAATTAAGCTTGTTTGAAAAAAGAAGACAAACTTCGATTTTATTTAATGCTATATTTGAATACTTAAATGCATTTTCTAGTATAAATACACCAGAACTCCCGGGGACATTGCCCTTGGTCCCAGCAAGGGGACAGTGCTACAATGGGACCTAAGGCTGGACCGTGAAACGCATGCCGAAGACGAATTGCTGCTCTTATTGACGTTGAAACAGACAACGGGAACACCAAGGACGAATTGACATTGCCAAACAGAACCCCGCTTTTTTTTTGCCTAATTTGTCTCCCTGTTACTAGACATTTCCACCCCTGCACTTTTTTGTAAAGATTATCCCATTACGCTACTAGGATTATGAGTTCATCGCCCTTGTAAACAGATTTTTCCGTTGGAAATGTGACCCTTCTTTATGAAGACAGTTTAACATCCCCCCCTTTAATTATCGAATTTTAGGGAAGCCCTTGTACCCAACGATACACTCACTGGTAAAAAATACCTGTGTAGCTAGAATCAGTTACAAATGATATCATATTGGGTGATCAATGATTTACTATATATTAAATGGACCTGTGCTATTATTTACACACCTTAGGACTCTTAGCTAACAAGTTAGTAATTTCAACTGCCGATAAACACACACAATATGTACAACATTCCAACCATTCAATATGGGCTAGACAATTCAATTAGTGCACTTCTGCCATCTGGCTTGCTCACCTCTAATTTTCCAGCATATACAAGGTTTCACTACACATAAGAGACACAGCTACAGTTCCTCTTGAAAAAAGAAAAGAATACCTCCATAAATGAAGAGAAGAAGTAACAAGGGTCCAATCTGTCATTCAATGATCAACATTTTTATATCTTATGATGCCATACGTATTTACTGTTTACCATAAGGATTGAACTTCTATTACTTGAAAGGATCAATTTAAGACGCACCCAGCTGGAGCCAGTTGAATATATTCCTACATAAGTATTAAGACAAGAACAAAATGTTTGATAGCTTCAAAGACTACATTTTTCAAATACATTTTCTTGCATGAGCCTATTCTCCTAGAATAAGTAGAACCAACTCTACGATAAACCATTATTTACAGGGAGGTCTGTTAACCAGTTACCTTTACGAAATAAAATGTTCACCATGTTACAGAGAACAAGAGAGCGATGCAAAAGCAGGGCTTTCACATAACTTACCTAAGTGCTCAAACATTTCGATCACGTGAATTTCCACAGCCCTTTCTATCCACAGAAATAAGTAAATGACATCGGTGACACGGTGCCTTCAGAAAACAGATTGTTATTATAAACAAGTGAAGTGGCGCATAGTTTCCCTTTGCTCACAATAAGAATTTCATTTTGTTTTTCTGGTGCTAACAAAAACAATTAGAAAAAGACTAGAGTAGCATTACATGATGAAAATGCACATCATGTAATATGTTATTAAATGCATCCTTTGCTGCTTCACAACCTTGATCGAATTAAGAAGTACGTCGAGTAACATTCAATTTTTTGCCTGTGTTTTCTGTGAAAAATCTGGGTTGACGATAAGCTTCTAAGATTGGAAGCCGAGACCCTTTAGCTCCGACATTTTGGTATTTTAGTAAGTTTGACCATATTCAGGTACAGCTAATGATAAATTTTGACAAAAAAACTCGAAACTGAAATTATCACAGGTTGTAGCCCCACCTCTCCTAGGGCCCTGATAATGTTATATATGCCTCAAGAAGAATGTGTAGGGGAATGCCTTTCCTGTTCAGATAAATTCAGAGGGTGAATGATGGAAGGATTGAAGAATTATGTCCACCATTCATATAAGATTATAATGTCATACATTTTGGATAAAAATAGCATACTTAATTGCGCTTTGTTACTTTTTAGCTATACTGACGATTCTGGTATGAGATGGTTGTTTTTAAGTGAAAAGCGACAGGTCATTAATTTTCTCCATTACTGTGGCCATAGTGATTAAACCACTCGAAAATTCCCCCGGCTCGTTTTTAACAAGATCATACACCGCATGTCCAAGAAAACCGACGTCGACTACAACTCCAAGTGAAAGAAGAGCGATTCCTGCCGCAGATACTCCTTTAGCAATCCGATGGACATTCACTCCTTTTGCGGCATCTTTCCCAATCTTTAAAAAAAAATAATTCTTTTCACATCAGTTAATGATTGTCAAACTAAGGAATATTTGATCCTTTATTTTTTGCTGTGATGTGCATTCTAAAAGATCCCAGTGGCCACAACAAATAACAATTGTACCAGATATGCAAGACTAGGACTTGTTGCAAATGCAGATTCTAATCTAGCATATAGATCTGCCCAGTTTTTACTTAAGTCTGTATTTGAGTTTCTGGCCTTAGAGATGTCGACTACAACTGGAAAAGTTCCACCTTTTCCAGAATAAAACTTGGCTAAATAAGCGTTATGATATAGTGTTAAATGTACTCATGGGCGTAAATCCCCGGGGGGATGGGGATATATCCCCCCAACATTTGATCATCCCCCCAATGTTTCAGTCTACAGATACAGTGTATGACGTGTATGATGTTTCTCAAACTATCAGAATTTTAGCAAATCGTTGGCAATCTATCAAAATTTTCGCGCGCTACGCGCGCTTCCAACCTTACGTCAGTGTCACTCATATTATCAATATCTTCCGACAGAAACTTTCGGAGAAGCACAGCAGCAAAAAATTGAAAGTTTACGAATTAATACGTAAAGACTGGCTTATGGCCGTCAGGCCGTGGCATGTAGGTTTGTTGGGCAATTGAAAGTGTCTCGATGTAGAGTCTGAATGCAGGTTTTGTAATGGAAATATTATTCGTCACTGTCTACACTCCATGTTATGACCATTATTAAGGTAATAATACACGGAACTGTTCTGATCACAACACTTTCCGAAGAACAGATATACATCTCCAAACATCTGTGGGGACCTAGCATCAATATGGGATCTTTCAATCTAAAATGTAGCATGATGTAGAAGGCTGAAAGTACGTAACTGCCGTTATACATTTTTCAAAAAATTTTACCTGAGCTTCGCCAGTCAGCGCTGAGCCATTATCGGTATAGATGGTGATGGTGATTGATTCGAACCAGCGACCTCCCGCACACAAGGCGGGTGCTCTGACCACTGAGCCATTGAGGCCTATGTGGTAAGCTTGACTCGACAGTATTTCAGCTCAGTTGACCGCGTTCTACCACATAGGCCTCAATGGCTCAGTGGTCAGAGCATCCGCCTTGTGTGCGGGAGGTCGCTGGTTCGAATCCTGCTTGAGGCTAAGTTTTCCATTCACAAATAAATATCCTCTTTCAGTATAAGGCAAGTGCTTTGTTAGAGGAAAAAGTGGCCTAAGGTCTCTATGCGACTATATATATATATATATATATATATATATATATATATATATATATATATATATATATATATATATATATATATATATATATAATATATGTAACGAAATGTGATTTCGTTTTTCTATAGGGGAGCTTTCTAAAGTTTGCTTTGTTTAAATGAGATCTGTTTTCACAGCTCTCGCGGAGGAGATGCTATTTTAGTCTACTTCAAGGTAGCCAGAGGTTGACTGTTAGGTTTCACTTTACGGCTGCGACCGGACATGTAAAATTAGGAAGGAAGGATTATGTAATCAAATTAAGGCCCCTTGTCATACAAGGGGTGGGTTCTTCAATTATCTTATTGAGGGAAGTCGTAACTTTAAGAAATGTTTTAGGTGTAATACTTCACTAGAAATGAACAATGATAAAAGTTGTATGCTAATATGAGTACCTACCTGTCTGGCAAGTCGATCAGACCAAAGATCTTAAATTATGATTGGCCAGACTTCACATTTTTGTCACCATGTATGTATCAGGGTATGTGCTATTTGTACGTAGTGTTGTATATTGGGTTTAAAAAGCGATGCATGAGAAAGGAAGGACGGAGAGGTTTGAGTGGTGGCATGTAAGAGGCTAAGCCGCGTCGCTGCTAATTGTTTTAGGCAGGGTTGGTCGGGTTTCTCCAACTATTTAGGAAAGACTGTTTATCAGTGTGCTTGCTGGACTTAGATTATGTTCGGCAGTTTAATTTGTACAGTATTGACCGAGTGAGTGCGGCACCCTTTACGCAGTGCGTCAGGCCTCCCGCAGTGCGGCACCTCTTACGCAGTGCGGAACCCTCGACGCAGTGCGGCACCTCTTACGCAATGCGGGACCCTCGACGCAGTGCGGCACCTCTTACGCAGTAGGGGAAATCCGTTGTATTAAGATGGGGTATTAGAAGTACTTGTTTTCATTGTAAATAGTTATTTCTTGTGTAAATATTTCCCGAATATTAGTGGTAGAAACTTCACAACGTGTGTGTGTCCGTTCTTTTCTACTTTCGTCTCTTCTTGTGGGGTCCAGAAGCCTTTGATTTTTATAGCCCAAGTACCATCCCCGCACTCGTCCCTCTCTACGTTTGGAAGAAGGAAGATTCGCACCAGCAGGACCGGGTCGGGACGTTACATATATACATATATATATATATATATATGATCAGTTCCAAAAAAATCCCAAAGATAGCACCTTTTTGCATCTAAAAGACCTTACATTAATAATAAAAAATTGTCAAAGGGGAGGGGGAACCCCCTCCCCAGGACGACACCTTTATGTAGTGACAAACGAAAGATCAAAACCGCTGCATGCAAATGCAGGAACGCATGAAAAATAAAGGTGTAATTTACGAAGACTTGGGGGAACTGAGGTATTATTACCACATCATCTATGGTGCCCCCAATCACCAAAACCCTGGCGACGCCACTGATCTCAAGCCAACTTGCAGGTCTTGTAATGATCTCCGAATTCAAAATCCAGTTGTCTAGGATGACCCTATATGTTGATCCCTGCCTTTTTAAGCTTAACAGGACATTGTTGCTCTTGTACAATTTCAGTCCAGTGCAGCTTATCAACGAGTTTTGTGCTCAAAATAGCATTTCCTAAATGTATGAATATACCAATAGCCTACCAAAGAACATTACCAGTGAAATTAACCCCTTAAAACAGTCTTCCTGGCACTTCTGATACATTAAAACCCAGGAGCTTCCCCCACCAGGGCTTTGCCCCTGGACCCCACCAGGGGCCCTAAGGCGGGCCCCTGGACCCCGTCCGTCATAGGCTCGCGCTTCGTCGTGCACGTTTCGCGTGCACATTTTCCACATTTGCGATAGTTCACCCCATCCCACCCAAAGTTGAAAAGAAATCTACGCCCCTGAATGTACTGACCGGAAAATCGCCCTCTTTTTAATACTGTTACAATGAGTCTGGATCGAGGATTCGAAGCCAAGCACAGAAGAATGTAGTTGGTACAAACTTTCAAAAGTAGTTTTGCCAAATTTCGAAGTTAATAATAAATGTGATAATTTGAAATCAGTGATTGCTGACTATGAGATATGCTAATTCTAAAACTGCCTTCTTGTTAGGGATATTCTGTGAGTATTCTCGTAAAGCTGCATGGAAAGTTTTAAATATAAAATATATTGTTACAAAACATAAAGTTCACTTGTCTCATGTTCATATTACAGATTCTGTAGTATTGAGATCACATTCGTTTAATTGGCCCATTTATTAATATAGTTAATTTCGAACAAAAGTGTCATGTCTGTCTTGAACCACTGAGAATTACCACTGCTTTCTTTGAGACACATTTTACAACTTCTAAACTACTTTTCCATTAAATTGATGATCTAAGGCGCAGTGCATCTTGTCATACCAAACATTACAAACAATTTTTCAACTTTCACGTTTCCTCTGAAATATCTCTTATGAATGCAGATGAACTTCATTTCCGATCCTCAAATCTTTAAATACCTTAGACCAATGAAATATGTTATTTCAGCTGATCACCCAGTAAAACTAGTTTTCGATTTCCAGCCGAATGCAAAAGGAACCAATCAGTCACGGTGGCGTGTGTATGCGTGTGTGTGCGTGTGCGTGTGCGTGAAAGTCTACGTTTGTGATGTTTTACTGGTGAACACGATATCTCAAGACAGGAACGATCGATACTTCTCATACATGATATATGTCGAGAGGAAGAACCCTGTTGTTTTTGGCTGAGTCCAATGGTTACCAGAGGTCAAATTTTGTGAACCTTGTGAACGCGTTTTCTCAAGGTGGGTGTGATGGATACTATTCACACTTGATATGCGAATGCGTTAAAGTCAGACAATGGATGCTATAGATTTTGGTAGGGGTCAAAGATTATCTGAGGTCACCCGAGGTGAAACTACGAAAACCTTGGAAATTGCTAGTTAACACGGTATCTCAAGGTTGCAATGACGAACACATTTTAAACTTGGAATATGGATTTATCGTATTGAAAGAAAGAACGCTGTTGTATTTGTTGGAGGTCAGAGGTAATGCGAGGTCACCGGAGGTAAAAACCAAAACCTTGTAAACATGATATCTCGAGGTAGTAAAAATTAGCACTTTTCATACTTGGCGTGTAAATGCATTACAATCAGGAGATAAGCCCTATTTTTGGTAGAGGTCAAACGTTATCTAAGGTCAGTTAAGGTGAAACTACGAAAAGCTTGGAAAGTGCTTATACGCAAGGCATCTCAGTACAGTCATGATAAATACTTTTCATATCCGCTAGATAGGTTTGTCATTGAGAGAAAGAACCCTATTGTATTGGAGGACGTCAAATGTCATTTGAGGCTACTAGAGGTTAAAAGGTTTAATAGTGTGTAAATTTGATATTTCAAGATACAGATACTTTGCATGAATAGCTTGTAGATGCGTTACAGTCAATTGATGAATCGTACTAGTTTTGGTAAAGGTTAAAGCTTATCTGAGATCACTAAACGTCAAGTGGTAAAAACCTTGTAAACAGCTGAAAACATATGATGTATCAAGAGGGATGATATTGGCGAATCATTAAAGACATCATTGGATCTCACAAGCAGAAGATTAAGAATTTCCTATTTTCATCAACTATAAATTTTTACCGATAAGAACGGAATCGCAGATGCTTTTAATAATCACCTACTAACATCGGTCCAGACTTGACTAGCAAATTTTAAGATTATTTTTCCACCTCCTTTGATTAAATGTCGGAAATTTCTAACCCGTGTTTTTTCTCTCTTACCGACAAATGCCTCTGAAGTAATAAGTATAAATAATAACCTACTAAACAAAACCACCCCTCGTATTGATAACATCCAGCTATGAATTTTCTTTTACAGCTGTTGATTCACTATTGCTGGTCTGTTGACTCACATTGTTAATTTATCTTTCCCAGATGAAATTTTGCCCGATCACTTGTCAGAGTTACGTTCGCATTTAAATCTGATGACTCTATGAATGTTTTTAATTACAGCTGTATCTCTTTCTTATCTGCTGTCTCAAAAGTCTTCTAAAAGCATTATATATAAGCTATCTCAAAACCCTAAGTAGGCTCAGACAACAGATTTGGTTTTCGTAAAAAGTAATCAACGTACATGGCTACACTTGATTTCATAAATAACTAGAGAATTGTTTCGTTAAGGTGGTAAGCCTCGTCGGGCTTCGTCAGGCTCCTCCACCGCTTTGTATATTTCTTGCCAGTTTGTACTGAATAATATCATAGAAAACTGAAATGAACGATGGGGCTCATACTTAGCACATGGATGCCCCATATAGCCTCTTTTTTGATGGACGTCAATGACCATTTTGGTCACCTGAGTTTTAACGGTGAAGACCTTTTTAACTTTGCAATATCTTATGAAGGGTAACCTTGGTGTATCTTATAGCTGGTATTCTTCCTACCGGTCCGGGTATCCCATTAAAATCAGTTACACAGTTAAAGAAGTTGATTGCACTCCTGGTCTGAAACACCCTGGTGCAGACGAATTTAAATAGCTGACTTTGCTCGATCTCTTTTGAATTTGCTCAAGATAAGTCTTGATTACACATTTTTGAAGCCGTTCACATCAGTTCTTGCTCTCACTTTTGCAAGGTTTGCAAGGACACCTTGTTTAGTCTTGTGTCAAGTCAGGGTTGTTACTCCCTTTGAGAATAGTTACAGGTGGGTCTTATGGCAGTATAGGTGACTTGTGGATGCTTTACATTACATTTAAATAGCCTATTGTTATGTGGATGTCAAAGGTTATTTGAGATCATCGGAGGTCAAATTGTGAAAACTCGTCAATAGGATACCCCAAGGAGGCTCATCCTGAGGGATCTTATGCTTAGCATGTGGCTGATCCGTATCAAGCTGGAGGAGGTCAAAGGTGCGACAAAATGAATTGAAAAAGTCAAAAATGAAAGGCTCTTAAATATGTTATTTAAAGAAGTGTAAATTTTAAAGATCTTTCACTGTTGATACTCCACATTCAGTTCAACCAGTCTATTCTTTTTGGTAGAGGGCAAAAGAGCTCACTTGAGGTCACAGAGGTTAAACTAAGAAAACTTCGTAAACACAATATCTCAAAAAGGATAACTTCGATGTACCTCATACTTTGCATGAAGATACTCCACATTAGGTTCGAAAATTAAACTGTAATAGGTGAAGGTCAAGGGTCATTTGGGGTCATGACAGGTCAAACAGGGAACATGATTTAAGCATAATATGCACCGTACGGCAAAGCCCAGCAGAATGAAGAGCTTGACATGTGCTATTTTGTTTCGGCAAGAAATGGTAGAATGTTTGTTCCTGTTAGGTCAGACCCACATCAGCAGAAAATATACTTACTTTAGCAACCCGAAGTGCTGTCCTGGAGGTGAGCACTCCACCTTTCGCAGCCACGTTTCCTGTAGCGGCAGCAGTTTGTGATATTACTCCTGACTTGTCAACTGAGTTGTCTGCAGGGTCTACCTCGAATAGTCTCTTAGCAAATTGGAAGAATACCCTCCCATCGACGTCTCCGTTTGCTTGAAGTTGTTCAAAACAGTTATTATCCAGAATAGCAAAAGGATTTTCATTTGCCTGTTTGATTTCGTCTTCATACCAGGTTTCTCTTACACGAAGAACAGATCTCACAGATCGCAGCATTTCATTCAAACTGTCAATAAGCTGTTCAGCAAAATATGACAAGTCCTTTATAAACTCATACGCATCGAATTGATCTTCCTCCTCTACTTGCTTCTTGAGGTGATCCAAGTCTTCTACAATATGAGATAGTTTCCTCCGCACGCGAAGTGGCATTGTTAGGTCCATCTGACTGTGTCGACTACGTTGATCTCTGACCACATCCATGGCAACTTTCAGTAGAGCTACGGTTGTTCCCAAGTTTTTCTGGAACTGCACAAATCTTTCCAAGGTTGGTTGTACAAGTTTTCCCCTGTCTTTATCACTAAAAAACTTGTCAAGAGAGAATCCAATGCTCACAAATGCACCAGCAGCACCCACCGCTGTTCCGGCAGCTATTAAGCCTACACTGGCCCCGAATGTTACAGGAGTTAACGCGGCCCCCAAAATGGCTAAAAAGCCTCCGACTATCCCTGCAGATGATCCACCGATGACTCCAACATTTTTCTTACGTCGATTGATTTCCGACTTTTCTGCTACTTCGCGCAGCAACTCAATAGCTTCTTCGTGGAAAATCTGTGAATAGTTGCATTGACCAAACGGGCATTTCTAAAAAAACAAGAAAATCAACAGGTACTGTGAACAACTTAGAAACAACAATCATTTCTAGCCTTAAAGTACAAAGTTGTTGCAAGGAATGTCTGTTTAGATATTACAAACATGACGGGCAAAGGAGAGTGAAGCTGCGAAAGATAAGTAACAAATTCAGGAAATAAAGTGAGTAAAAGATAAGTGACGGAAAGAGTGGGTGTGAAAATGAAATCCCGGCACCTGAACTTATTTGGACCTCAGATCAAATTTCTTTGTTCAATATCCTTGCAGTGCATGCTGTGACACACATTAAGCTATTCTCACAGTGGTAGGAGATGGATTTTTTTTTTATTATGAAGGCCAAACCGTGCACGTCTCAGAATACTTTGAGAGTTGGCAGACTAACATTCGATAGTGAAAGGTAAGAACGTTTGTTCTTTGATCCCGCACCGAAAGAATATAATACTTGTCAAATTCTTTCATTTTTCTGGGTGGTAAGGCGGGCATTTCCGGAAGGTGCCGAGTTGGTAGAATCATAGTTAATAGACACATCCCTGGTTGGGAAACTCGGCGAACTGCACTGTCTATGTTGAGATCCTGATTTTCAGTAGTCACGTGACGCTAACCGTGCACAAGGCTGGTTGATTAGCTCTACTACACGCGTAGCACAAGGCGTTATACATACACCACTATGGAAGTACTACCTACCTACCTCCAAAGTAGTACTTCTGTAGCACTACTTGTGAACCTTTATCAAACGGTAATTATGAATTTTTTTTTGTAAAAGTTTGGTTTTGTTACTTTTCAGTCTTAAAACCCTCCAAGCACCGAACGGTATTTGCGGCTGGAGTTACTAGCTATAGTTAGTAGCCTACATACACTGCCAACTTTACCGATAAAACCTCCGCAATTGTCAACAGACCAAAATAGGGAAATTTAAATTTTTCAGGGCAAAAAATAGCCAGATTAGTGGGAAATTAGGGAGATTGGAAGATTTTCATCTAAATGTAGCCTTATAGCCAACTCAATCGATCGTACGGTCGTATACGCTGCGTTATTCGTTAATGCCCAGTGAAAGTTGCCCTTGTATTTCCACGTTCGTTGCAGCTACTCGTACGCCGTATTGTATGTATATCTCACTGCCGGAAGGTGTCGGCGTGCGAACTACCGGAGTCTCCCGGTAAAACGGGGGAGAAGTTGGCAGATCTGTTTCAGTTTGAGAACGACTCACTTTCTTCCTAAAGAGTGGAATTTAGTGCTTACATCAAGTATATATCACGATTGGGTATTTTCCCTAAAAATATAACAGTTAACCGACTTGGTAACGTCAGATAGTGAACCGTCTTTTACTTTCACACGTGATAGTATTTAGCTAACGCTATACATCAATGCAAAACTGCAGAGTACGGCAGTTTAATTCTACTCAAACAAGAAACGTGGGGGTTGTGGGCTATGGTTTTCTTCGTTTATTGGAACGTTCACAAATACTTACTGATTCGAAAGCTTCCTGAAACCCTTCCAACCCTTGAATCAACTTCAATTTATTTCCATGAATGACTGAACGACACAACACTCAATGTAGCCATATCGCTACTCGATCGATCGTGTGCACGGTCAATGTCACGTGATGCACTTTTCTGCACGTCTCAACATAGCTACTCGGCTTGTACGTGGTGTGTATAGGGTGTACGTAGTTTCCTAACCAGGGATGTGTCTATTAACTATGGTAGAATCAGGGAGCTGTTATTCGGATGGAGATATATCGAAAAGTTTAATTTATGCTAATACTTTAAGACCCACTAAACCGAGGGGAGATTATCAACGATAAGCCGTTTATTTGGCGAAAAGGCATTTCTTTCCTTTGTTTGGTGGCTCCAATTTAATGGCATTCACCTAGCGATATCATTCAAGTCACGTAATCCTTTAACAAGTGGCCTGCGCAGAACAATTCTTTGATGTGTAGGTTTGCGCCGCCAACATTTTTTGAGCAGGTGGTAATAAACTCGAAACGGCTGTTCAGTTGAACTTAAAAGAATACAGTCAGCCCCTTCCTATACAAAATACCGTATGCAAACTAGTTGACGAGGTATAAGTCTAACCTTTATTACAATAATATGAAAGTTTCCGGAAGTTTCCTGAAATAACCAGATATAGATTGTTGTTCATATTTCTACATAAAACCTAAATGATATACTGTCTTACGCGTCACCGAGCGTCGAAAGATGCAATAATTTTTTATTTCCCCGACGACTGGCAATGCTGTGGCAGTGGAGGAAAACCCTTAGTCTGACTGCAGATGTAGCAGACGACAAATCCCTTTTGTGTTAACTTTTTAATCCAGTGTAAGCCCTATTGAAATGGTAAGAAAGGTACAAGCGATGGATTACTGAGTGACCTTGGCGGTACAAACCTCACTTCAAAGCGATCTATCTCCATCCGAATAACAGCTCCCTGGTAGAATGAAAAACCTTGACATATACTCTTTACAGTACATGAGATAAGGTATGCCTACAAGATTGAAACAGTCTAACCTCTGGTCGTCTCAAATGACTTTTGACATCTACCAAGCACTATAGAGTTCTTTAACATAATGTAGAGCATGTACATGCCAAAGTAAGAGAATAAAAGTTATCCTATTTGAGGTATAACTGATCGAAGCCCAAGGCTTCGGTCGTAATGGATTGCTTTTACAACATGCGTACGATAGATAAATTCTGCTCTGGGCAAAAATAGCCCAACGAATGAATCGCGAACAGCTTTGCAGTAAGTTAAATGAACGAACTGCCCCTCCGTAACGGATACAACTTATGAAACTTGAGGAAAGCAACCATAGTTATTCCGTTGACTGGGTGTGGAGATTATGTTTTGCCGACGGATCTGGTAATGCGTAGTGCGAAAACCAGCTTTAGCCGGTGGGTCCTGGGCCCCGCCTAAGGACCCCTGGTTGGGTCCAGGGGGAGCAGCCCCCGGAAGCTCTGAGGTTTAGGTATATCTCTGGGTGAAAAGTTAAGTCTCAAAATGAATATATATATTTTGTTCATAATGCATCATCAAATACAAACTAGATCCCACTAATTTTAATGTATTAGGCTATTCCTCTCGTCAGGCCGCTATAGTTTTAAGCGGTTGGGATCCAGAGGTCCGCCAGTGCTTTAGCTAGGACGTTTTCTCAATGCGACATTTACTGATCTGTGGCCTGGGGGAGGGGTCTAAGGGGAGGAGTTGGCCACCTCCCCCTTTGGAAATTTTTGGAATTTGCAAGTTGCCTAGATCGCAAATGGTGCAATATTTGAGTGGATTTCTGCCCTAATGAGGAACCTCAAAATTTACACCCGGGTAGAATTTTGCTTGTCAATTTTTTTTTGTGCGACATTTGTCGCCGTTTATGCGACATTGTCGCACAAATAGGGGCTGGCTAAAACACTGGGCCCGCCTAAGGAGGATTCCGGAGGGCGAAGCCTCCGGAAGCTCTGAGGTTTAAGTATATCTCTGGGTGGAAAATTAAGTCTCAGGATGGATATATTTTGGTTCATAATGCATCATCAAATGCAAAGATCCCCACTAATTTTAATGTATTAGGCTATATCCCTCTCGTCAGGCCGCCAGTGTTGTAGGCGGTTGGGATCAAGAGGCCCGCCAGTGCTTTAACTAGGACGTTTTCTCAATGCGACATTTACTGATCTGTGGCCTGGGGGAGGGGTCTAAGGGGAGGGGGCTCTCCTCTTTGGAAATTTTTTTGGAATTTGCAAGTTGCCTAGATCGCAAATGGTGCAATATTTGAGTGGATTTCTGCCCTAATGAGGAACCTCAAAATTTACACCCGGGTAGAATTTTGCTTGTCAATTTTTTTTTTTGTGCGACATTTGTCGCCGTTTATGCAACATTGTCGCAGAAATAGGGGCTGGCTAAAACACTGGGCCCGCCAAAGGAGGATTCCGGAGGGCGAAGCCTCCGGAAGCTCTGAGGTTTAGGTATATCTCTGGGTGGAAAATTAAGTCTCAGGATGGACATATCTTGGTTCATAATGCATCATCAAATGCAAAGATCCCCACTTATTTTAATGTATTAGGCTATATCCCTCTCGTCAGGGCGCCAGTGTTGTAGGCGGTTGAGATCAAGAGGCCCGCCAGTGCTTAAACTAGGACGTTTCCTCAATGCGACATTTACTGATCTGTGGCCTGGGGGAGGGGTCTAAGGGGAGGGGGCTCTCCTCTTTGGAAATTTTTTTGGAATTTGCAAGTTGCCTAGATCGCAAATGGTGCAATATTTGAGTGGATTTCTGCCCTAATGAGGAACCTCAAAAGTTACACCCGGGTAGAATTTTGCTTGTCAAATTTTTTTTGTGCGACATTTGTCGCCGTTTATGCAACATTGTCGCAAAAATAGGGGCTGGCTAAAACACTGGGCCCGCCTAAGGAGGATTCCGGAGGGCGAAGCCTCCGGAAGCTCTGAGGTTTAAGTATATCTCTGGGTGGACAATTAAGTCTCAGGATGGATTTATCTTGGTTCATAATGCATCATCAAATGCAAAGATCCCCACTAATTTTAATGTATTAGGCTATATCCCTCTCGTCAGGGCGCCAGTGTTGTAGGCGGTTGAGATCAAGAGGCCCGCCAGTGCTTTAACTAGGACGTTTTCTCAATGCGACATTTACTGATCTGTGGCCTGGGGGAGGCGTCTAAGGGGAGGGGGCTCTCCTCTTTGGAAATTTTTTTGGAATTTGCAAGTTGCCTAGATCGCAAATGGTGCAATATTTGAGTGGATTTCTGCCCTAATGAGGAACCTCAAAAGTTACACCCGGGTAGAATTTTGCTTGTCAAATTTTTTTTGTGCGACATTTGTCGCCGTTTATGCAACATTGTCGCAAAAATAGGGGCTGGCTAAAACACTGGGCCCGCCTAAGGAGGATTCCGGAGGGCGAAGCCTCCGGAAGCTCTGAGGTTTAGGTATATCTCTGGGTGGAAAATTAAGTCTCAGGATGGACATATCTTGGTTCATAATGCATCATCAAATGCAAAGATCCCCACTAATTTTAATGTATTAGGCTATATCCCTCTCGTCAGGGCGCCAGTGTTGTAGGCGGTTGGGATCAAGAGGCCCGCCAGTGCTTTAACTAGGACGTTTTCTCAATGCGACATTTACTGATCTGTGGCCTGGGGGAGGGGTCTAAGGGGAGGGGGCTCTCCTCTTTGGAAATTTTTTTGGAATTTGCAAGTTGCCTAGATCGCAAATGGTGCAATATTTGAGTGGATTTCTGCCCTAATGAGGAACCTCAAAATTTACACCCGGGTAGAATTTTGCTTGTCAGATTTTTTTTGTGCGACATTTGTCGCCTTTTATGCGACAGTGTCCCACAAATAGGGGCTGGCTAAAGCACTGGGCCGGCCCTAGGGCCCCTGGTGGGGGTCCGGGGGGCTTCGCCCCCGGAATCTCTGAGATTCTAGCATAATCTCTCGGTAAAAAATTAAGTCTCATGCAGGATTGGCATATTTTGGTTCATAATGCATTATCCAATGCAAAGATTCCGGTTAATCCTTATGTATTAGGCTATTCCTCCTGTCATGCCACTATACTTCAGGTGCTGAACCTGTCGTTCAGAATTGGAACACTATGTGTTCAGCATTTGAACACTAGACGCGTCAGGCGTTCAAATACGATAAGTGATAGGCGTCCGGCGTTCAAAAAGGGAGAAAAAGTTTTCAGAATCTTAACACAAGCGTTCAAAATATGCTTTGAAAGCCAGGATCTGAACATGGGTTTTGTATCTGTTTCATTTCGGTGTTCAAAAGTTAAAAGCCTGAGACTGCAGTGAAGGGAAGACAAGCACGGCACGCATTATTTTTTCCCAAAATGTTTGTGGGTAAACTGGATCCTCAGAAGTTTGCAAAATGTGTTTGAAGTCAAGGTTAGTGTTTAGAAGACGGCCTAAGGATACCCTCTCCATGGGTAATCGGGTGCTGCTTCCCATGGTGATGATAAAAGTGAGGAATAATGTGCAGAAAGTGGTTTTACAAGAATTCATATGACCCGACATAGTGCACCTATATACGGAAGCCGTTAATTTACTTTCTTTTCCCGAGTTCCCGACAGACTCATTCACTCGTCCAATTACACCGACGGCCATTGATACGGCCATTGATACGGCCGTATAAGGCCGTCACATGGATAATCAATTTGCCGACGGGAATTCAATTTGAATGGACCAATTAGATGAAGAGCCGAAAATCGAAATAGCCGATAACAGACAGGCCCGTTCTCTCTTTCTCATTTTTCTTTTCATTCTCCGTCTTCCCTTTCCTTCCCTTCCTTTTCCTTTCTTTTCTCTTCTTTTCTCTTCTTTGCTCTTCTTTTCCTCCTCTCCTCTTTTCCTCTTCTTTTCCTTTCCCTTTCCTCTTTTTGCCGACAGACCGAAAATTTGCCGACGGGCGACCAAATATTGGGGGGGGGGGTGACACCCCCACACCCCCCGCTCGCTACGGCCCTGGTCAAGAGAGATAAATTTGAGGGGTAAACCTCAGTGCAACAAAGCCTTCCTATTCGGCAAGGAATCACTTAGCCTTTGGGCTTTCTGCTTTTCTTTAAAACCATCCTTAATGTATTTGTTCAAAAGTACGGGTACGGATTTTATAACAATTTTAATGACAAATATCAGAGAGCGCTTCACACGCAATTGACGCGTTTTTCCCCACATGCATGAAGACGATTATTAGGACGATACTGCAGGCAATTATTTCTTCGAGAACTATTTTCCGAACCTATAGAGACAAGTCCAACCTCAGGATTGCATCAAGAGGCAGTTGTGTGGCAATATAATATTATGGGCAACATTTGTAGCGTGATGTACATGAGCTGAAGTATTTTACCCATTACACAAGCTAACAATCAAAGGTCATTAAGCGCATTTACAGCGATAAAACATTATGAAACATGCTTTTTAATCTTCTACCCCTCCGTCTCACCTTTAGTCGCCCTCTTGGTCATTCCCCATTGGCAGCTGTTCATTTGGATCTTCGCTCAAAATTAGTAGAACTACGATGTTGATAACTCCTTCCATTTGTGTTCTCCTGTGTCATTTGAATTTCAGTTGAAAGCATCATACTAACGTCCTTACCCTAGAGCTTCAAGGGAGCCCTGTTCCAGTCTCAAGGTACTAGCAATGGAGGGTTGCCATATTCCCGACACACTTTTTCGCAAAAAAATTTAGGTTAATTTGACCTTTGATCTAATACCATTATCACTATCTAGCATTTTATGTGGTCAGGGCCGTAGTGAGCGGGATGTGGGGGTGTCACACCCCACCCCCCAATATTTGGTCGCCCGTCGGCAAATTTTCGGTCTGTCGGCAAAAAGGGGAGAGGAAAAGGAAAAGAAGAGGAAAGGAGGAAAAGAAGAGAGAAGAAGGGAAAGGAAAGGGAAAGGAAGGGAGTGAAAGGGAAGACGGAGAATGGAAAGAAAAAAGAGGAAGAGAGAACGGGCCAGTCTGTTATCGGCTATTTCGATTTTCGGCTCTTCATCTAATTGGCCCATTCAAGTTGAAGGCCCGTCGGCAAATTGATTATGCATGTGACGGCCGTATCAATGGCCGTCGGTGTAATTGGACGAGTGACTGACTCCGTCGGGAACTCGGGAAAAGAAAGGAAATTAACGGCTTCCATACAGGTGCACTATTTCGGGTCATATCAATTCTTGAAAAAGCACTTTCTGCACATTATTCCTCACTTTTATCATCACCATGGGGAGCAACACCCGATTACCCATGGAGAGGGTATTCTTAGCCAGCCTTCTAAACCCTAACCTTGACTTCAAACACATTTTGCAAACTTCTGAGGATCCGGTTTACCCACAAATATTTGGGAAAAAAAAATAATGCGTGCCGCGCTTGTCTTCCCTTCACTGCAAACTCAGGCTTTTAACTTGTGAACACCGAAATGAAACAGATACAGAACCCATCTTCAGATCCTGGCGTTCAAAGCATATTTTGAACGCTTGTGTTAAGATTCTGAACACTTTTTCTCCCTTTTTGAACGCCGGACGCCGGACTTAATTTATACTTAGATTATGCTAAAACCTCAGAACTTCCGGGGGCGAAGCCCCTCGGACCCCCGCCAGGGGCCCTAAGGTCGGCCCAGTGTTTCAGCCAGCCCCTTTTTGTGGGACAATGTTGCATAAACGGCGACAAATGTCGCACAAAAAAATCTGACACGCAAATTCTACCCGGGGTGTAAATTTTGAGGTTCCTCATTACGGCAGAAATCCACTCAAATATTGCACCATTTGCGATCTAGGCACCTTTCAAATTCCAAAAAAATTCCCCCTCCCCTTAGACCCCTCGTCCAGGCCACAGATCAGTAAATGTAACATTGAGAAAACGCTCTAGCTAAATCACTGCGCGGACCTCTGGATTCCAACCGCTCAAAACTATAGCGACCTGACGAGAGGAATAGCCTAATACATTAAAATTAGTGGGGATCTAGTTTGTATTTGGTGATGCATTATGAACCAAAATATATCCATCCTGAGACTTAATTTTTCATCCAGAGATATACTTTAACCTCAGAGCTTCCGGGAGGCTGCGCCCCCTGGACCCCACCAGGAGTCCTTAGATTGGGCCCTGGACCACACCCGCTAAAGCTCGTTTTCGCACTACGCATTACCAGATCCGTCGGCAAAACATAATCTCCACCCCCCCCCCCCCCCTTAAGATTACACCTTCGCTACGCCCCTATATGTGGTTTTAGTACTTTTCCTTACTTACTGATAGGCAAATAATGGCAAAAACCCTAAGTTTTAGCCAAAATGACCTTTGACTTATGACGTAATGAGTTACGCCTGCAGTCTTTATGTTCAGATACCTAATCACCAAGTTTAAAGTTCATCGGATTTGCAGTTTAGGAGGAGCTGGCGACACACTTTTTAGTTCACACACATACACTTAGACACTAAACCACTTAGACACGCAAACACACGGCGATGTTAGATAAAGTACAATATCTCATCTCCCTATACATTACATGTAGGGAAATGAGATAAAAATGGGCATGTTCCTTTGTGTATGACATCATTCATGACGCTTGAAAAATAAAAGAGACTCTTACCAGTATCAGCTTGATAATTTCTTCGATTTCTTCTAAGGCCTCGGCATACCTCATTTTGCTTGTTGAAGATGTATCGTAAATGTAACTTTCAATGCATCAGCTGGAAAATGTATACAAAGAACAGTTCCGTAAAATTTTTGTACAAATGATTGTGTAAATCATCTGACAGCAGTAAACGTTGAAATGGTCTTCTTCGTTTTTTTATGTAGTTTTTGAACGTGAAACTTCTCCTTCCCGGTTTTTGATTAAATATGTTATATAACAAGGCCAGGGGCGTGGCCAGGTTTTTTGGTGTGGGGGCAAAGTCGACTCATCGTCCCCATTTTTGACCGCAGCCCCGGGGAAGGGGTATAAGGGGAGAGGTGTCCCCCTCCCCTGCTGAAACTTTTTGTTGTCTCGAAGGGTCTTAGGTGCAAAATGATGCTTCTTTTTATACAAGATCCCAGTGTTCTCCACAGGGGGTTTTAGAGTTTCTCAGGCCAGGGTGGCGCCAGGATTGGCCCGAAGGGGGCCAGATTCCCCAACGGGGAGGCCAGGGACCAGAAACCCCGATGCCGTCGAGGGGTTGGTGAGGGGGAATTTGAAGAAAGCCTGTGTGCTATACCATGCCATTGGATATATTGCATAAAATTTGTATATACTAGAGGAACATAGATTTACCGTTTTTATCCGTAATCTAAACTGTGAAATTGCAAAGCGTTCGAAGCGCGCGAAAACTTTTGGGTAAGCCTACACTACAGAGAATCTGTACTTGTTTAAAACTTATATAGGTCAATTGTTCGGGCAGGAAGGCCCTATCAGACATGAACTTACATTTTACTTCCCTCCTCGGGTCACTAGCCGTACCTCACGGCAGACATAAGAGCATTAGCGGCTCGCCATAGGGGAACGGGGGGGGGCACTTGCCCCCCAAAAGTTTGCAAAGCATGGTCTTCAATTTTCCAAAAAAATAATAAATAGGCCTTAATAAAAACATGTACTTCGAGATGGGTTAGGCCCTCCCTTTTCCTTGACTCGGCTTAATATAAACGAAGTGAATATAACTTTCCAATGCAATGTCGCGAAGGTTAAACATTAATAAAGTGCTTTCAAAACGACAGTTTTTTCGGCGCGCTTCGCGCGCGTTTTCTTAGTTGCTTGTTTGCTACTATATATACTTCAGACATCACCAATGGACCTACCATTAGTGCGAGCTAAGGTTATCAAAAGAAATGATCAGGCTGTGATTTTTGTAATCTGATTAGCTTAGGCATCATAATGTCATTTACAGAGGGTAACGGTAATGTTGGAGTTAAACGCCCATAGTTTGCAGACACTTCAGAGCTTTCGGGGTCATTCGATACACAACCCTCAGTTAGTCGTGTTGATTATCATCCACGGCTAAAAGCAGTTTTGCCCGGCTGTCACCTGGCCAGATTAGCATAACTACACTCTAAAAACTAAGGTGCTAAAATGGTAGCACCTGACGGGTGCTGATGTTGAATCAGCACCTGAAGTGCTGTTTTTGGCACTTGAATGGTGCTAATGCACAGCACCTTATGGGTGCTGATAGCGTTTTGGAATTAATGGAATATTCTGATTTGGTGGGCGGGGCTAATTTATCGAGACAATTTTCTCTTCAACGATTCCAACTTCGACAACAAATGTATTTGCGTCTTTCATTTTGTTAGGAATTAATTAACTACTAAGTTCTCCTGCTTGGCAATTTAAGGCTGGTTAAATGGTATAGTTTATAGCATTTATTTTGTAAACAATTATTAAGTAATATATAAGAATTGTAAACATAACTTTAAATAGTTTCTAATGACCTACATGTTATGAATATGATTGCAATGCCCCCAGTTTGGGAATTTTTTCGTTTAAATCATTTCCAAACGATCATGGCGTCATTCCATGGTATGGATTATGCATGTTATGCATCAGATTACCAAACATAAACAATGTTTACAAACCAAATTCATCAAAATATGATTAAACTTGTGACAGCACCTTCGAGGTGCTGAAAAAACAGCACCTAAATTAGTGCTAATTTAGCACCTGAGGTGCTGTCCCTCTCCGAGCACTTGCAAGTGCTACCAAATTAGCACTTCAAGTGCTGATATTAGCACTTGATTTTTTTGAGTGTATCTGTCTACAAAAAGTTGTAACGGGCATGTAGCCTAAACGTATTGTGTTTCCCATAGAAGAAGAGATTTCCCTTCCCTTGTCCAAATTGACAGCGCCGTTGGCGCACGCGTCGAGCGGTCTTATGACTGTCAAACGGCATGTTATAAGCAAAAGGTTCTCCACTTCTGTGCTAAAGTATACCGTTTCAGTTGATTTAAAATAAAGACACCAAACAGTCAATCTAAGTTCAGTGTAGTGAGACTTTTTGGCCTAGCTATTTGTATATGGGATGAGACGTCGTTCTGAGCTACGGGAATTCCCCTCCCCTTTAAAACATTTTGTTTCGGAACGGTACTGAGATCCAAAATAGTGCTATCATATCATCGTTTTGGAGTGTCTTCAGTGCTCGAAATTTTCGTTAGTTTAAGAAAACAATCCAGAAAACCAACATTTTATGGTTTCTTGGCAAAGCTGAAACACATTGTGTGACACAATGAAAAAAAAAACAAAATATTTAAAGGTGGGGCTCATTTTATACAAATGGATCAAGCCGCTTTGCCCATTTCACCTGCCTCTTACTCCCCCCTATGGAGTAGCGATCGGCTGATATGGTTGTATTTATTTTCATAGGCGTAGGAAGCGGGGGGGGGGACGGCTGGGGGACTGAAGCCCCCCAGTCAAAAATGTGAGGGGCTGAAATATGCTTCCGCCCCCCAAGATCCAAGGGCGAAAACCCCTTATTTGTCTTTTCTGTAAGAAATGTCAAAAGTTTGCTGTAATTTTCCTTAAAGTTTGTCCAAAATGTTGCACCAAATTGCATCTGAGGACCCTCAAATACCCAAAAATTTTCCAGAGGGGAGGGGGACACCCCCTCCCCTTAGACCCCTCCCCCAGGACGGCGATCCGAAACAAGGTTCAGCCCCCCTTCTCGAAAAGCTTCCAACGCCTATGTTTATTTTTAAAGTAGTTAACTCATGACTGACTGCCTAAAAAGGCTTTTGAAGCGTTCTTGAAAACTACATGGGCATCGCTGTAATACATCGTAATAACCATACTCCTATTGTACTATCCGCAGCTGGCCATTAATATTGCCGGGGGGGGGGTCTTCCGAACCTCCCTGAATACGGACTTGAGTTTGCCCCCCCCCCCCAAACAAAATTTCTTAGAGCCGCCCATGCATAAGAGAACAGTCATTAACTAGTTTTAAGGAAATGATACCGAGGAAGAGTGGGCAAAGCGTACCAAAAATTGTGGGTTTTATCTCAGAAATGATCCTTTTGAAAGCCAAAATAAGTAAACCAATCATGGGTGGCCACAGAATTTTCCCGAACAGGGGCCGGGCCATGCCAACGACCCAAGTTCCGACAACCCACTATGTCGAGGGGGTGCAAGGTGAGAAAGGGATTCGAAGGAGCCTAACTATCCCATGCCATTGCAGGGCATATTTTGCATAATATCACTTAACACTTCAAGAGCCAAGTTGCGCACTGATATCGTTCTTTTGAATCTGAATCGTGAAACTGCAAAGCGCGCGAAAATTTTTGGTAGGCTTCCACAAAAAACATAAGTGATCATTAAGAACAAAAAGAAAGAAAGAAAACTGTAGGGGTTGAAGATCGTATCGGTGGACTCTCTCACCAACTGACCGTGCAGCATGACACACATTAGAGCACAGCAACTAGGCATTGCGATATGGGATGAAATTTACGACCTCTACATAAGCTGTGTACTCTGCCTACATGTTATTTGGTAAGGTGGACAGGACTTGTGCTATCTAGCTATGTGGAATGGAAATATTGAAGAAAATGGATTGACCTCCACAGCGCGCGTAGCGCGCCGAAAATTTTGGGTTCTTATTAGGCCTAGGGAAGTTGTCCTCTTGAGAGCAAGAAACAGGTAAACCGGTGGGGCGACTGTTGCCTTCAGGGATGCATGCTTTATCGTAACGACTAAGACTCCCCGACAAAACTGTAAAAATTCCCCGACGGGGGGGGGGCATGGCCCACCTTCTCCCTGTCCCCACCTGGCGCCACCCCTGGAAGGGCGGCCCGCCCTCCGAGTGAAAATGACATTGACAACCAATACGTTTTGGGGATTTAATTATTTTGTTTCAAAATCAGGATTAGGGTTCGAAAAAAGGGCTAGGGTTCAGTCCCCAAGGCATGATCAGTTGAAAAAAGGAGAAAAGATCCAGAACACCGTTTCCAGACGAGATGACATCATTAATATCCAAGGTTTTGATTGACTTTTGGGGAGCTTATTGCCGATGCGTCTTGCATAAAATAAATATGCCGTCCGTTCTGCTGCGGATTCCACCGTCATTACTCATCCCCGAGACCTAGATCCCTCCCCCCCCCCTCCCACTCGGCCAACTTCCCATCCCTCCCTCTCGCCGTTTTTTCTTTCGTTTTTTTTTTTTTTTTGCTTTGCTTCCATTTTTCAACATCCAGGCGCGGATCCAAGGGGGGGGGGGGCTTTCCCAGGCTCAGCCCCCCTTTTTCGCTACATCAACAATAACAAATACGCGAAAATTAGCATAATGTTAATCTAGGAGAATATTCAACGGGGCTTTCAGCCCCCCCCCCCATTCGAAATGTCTGGATCCGCGCCTGACATCGCCCATTGTGTCCTCAAAATTTCTGTGGGGGGCACTCTGCCCCCCCCCCCCCTCTGGCTACGCCACGTTACAAGGCAAATACTTGCCTGACGAGAAACAGGGATCTATTGCGGGCTGTGCAATTAATCACAAAACGTCTTCTACTGATAATAAATTGAAACTTTAGGAAAAGGATGCAATCAGGAACGCGTATAGAATTTTTAAGGGGCAGCATGTCGAATCTCAAGCACACATATATATATATATGGTGCACTGCAAGCATGAAGCGCACGTTTGTTCGCGTGAGACACAAGAGCCCTCATTAGGTTCTTGCTTTGGTCACGTGGCGCAGCCCCAGAAGTTCCAGCAATATTTAATAATTAGATGGGGACAGTCAGTCCATGATCTGTCAGTGAATTTTGAAGTAGAGTTTTTGTTTAATTTGACCAACAAAATAAACTCCCAACACAAATTGATCGACGAAACCGGGCTGAGGAGTATCATCGCCCAATCAGTTTCATATTTTTAATAAACTGTACTTAAGATGCAATAAAGGCTTCTGGCGCAGATGAGCCTACCTAACAAGTGCGGAGATTGTGTAATTATGGTGCTGATAGTAAAATATGGTGAAATTTGTCGAGGGGAGGGTGAAAATACGAAAACAGGTACTTTGTATTACGAAATAGGTTAAACATTTCAGACAACCACTTTTAAAGTATGTTCCATTACATACCAAAGAATTACAAACATTTCTTATGTGGGATACGGAGGTGCGATATCAAGCAACCCCTCTTCTACGTCAAAGTCACCTTCCGAAGACAAGCTAATATATTACAGTAAGATTCCCAGATTTTTCTGAGGAAATATTTCAAAATAAGCTTTCCAAGGTTCCCACATAAGAGACCACAAAGGGCCTATAAATGACTGGATCTGGCTTTGCCTAACTGAGCGTCAAAAGCAATCAATCATAGACCGTAAATATGTTCCTCGAAATTCCCTAGTTTTTCATACCATGATTTTTAATACTATCTTTGTCTATAAGTTAAAGAGAAAACATCGCACTTACACTTGAAAGTTTTTCATTTCCAATAAAATTTCTTCTTAATCTCTTGTTATTACATCTAAAATTGCGAATTGTTCGAAGTGTGCCACTTCTCCGCCAAACTTCATCAAGTTTTGAAAGATTCAGTTTTTAACCTGAATCGGAATGGTAGCGTTTTAATGTTGTAAGGATTCAATACTATTTAAAGTGCGCAACAGGAAGGATTAAAAGCAATATCATGGAATTACATTTTGACTTGCAAGAAGTGCAAGAGTTAAGGGTAAACCACTTGAAATACGACCTCCGTAAGTTTGGGATGAATTTCCGAAAGTTCGTACTGACTTAATTTTGATCAAAACTCAAACATGCTTAGCTTCAGTTCACATCAAAGAAGCTTAAAGAACATTTGGTCCCATTTATGTAACTTGAATTTAAATGAGTTGAAGGGTTCCTTAAAATTAAAACCCCCGAAAAAGAAGAGCGAGCTTTGAAATGTAGTATATAATTTGTTCTGGTACGTGGAGAAGAGAAAGTAGCTTACCAAAAGATGTGGTGGAGTCTCTGGCTGGGTTTTGGTTTGAAGTGTCTTACCAATTGATCACTAGACTAGTTTGCCAACCGTTTACCACTCATACAAATGAAATACAACAATCGAACAGTAGAGTTATAAAAGAATAACTGAGTTTGCCAAACCGAAACTTTGAACTTGTTTGCTTATGATTCTGGCATTATGTTCTGATCGCTGTGGCTTACAAAAAGTTGGTTCTATAGAGCGCCAAAACGAATCATCTGGCTCATGGTCTTAACAGGTTGCATATTATTATAAAATGTGGGTCTAATTTGGTGTCGAAAAGCGCCACGTTGTTTTTTGTTTAATATTTTCTCGGACTCAACTAGAGTCAAAATCATCTATATATGACTCGACTAATGGGCTGGACCTGTTCATTTCAAACTTGGTGGTAAGGTAACCCGGGTAGGAAATTATGTCTTTCAGATGCCCCGGAATTAAAGATCAATTAACCCCCACACTATCAGTTTCCCTGGTGCAGTTAATTAGATCAGTGCACCCGAAATAGCCCTTCTGGTAAGGAGTGTAGCGTGTTGAAAGTAATGCATGTGTAAATTACCCTAGTACTTAATATATCACCTATGACGATAAAACCAACCTCTTATATCGGACAAAACAAAATAAATCAAGAATTGTTCATTTCATAGATATGTATTAGGAGTTTATTAGCTGGCTTCTAATTAGCCTGAACTCTCAGTCATTCACATCGAATTTCACAAATTTTGAAACGAAAAAGCCTTGATCAAGAACACCTCTAGAACCAGTTTCGGCGGTCTCATTATCTTACATGCTTCCGCGTGCTTCGCCCTCTGGAAGCCAAACGGCGCTTGAGGTCTGCTTCTGGACCCTGGCAGGGATCCTGACGCGAGCCCTTGGACCCAAGGCGTGCACCCTTGCGTTTTGCGTTCGTGGTGCAACTTCGGTGCACGTGTAACATGACTCCATGTCAGTCGGGGGAATCAGATTTTTCCCCCACCTCCAAAATCCTGCACACGCCACTGATCCTGCAATTGCATGGTGTAGTAATGTTTTCTTCAAATCCCCTCCTCACCACTCCCCACCCCGCTGGGACTCACCACCTCCCCTCCTTCCGTCAGGGCGACTAACGCCTAACGATGAGTGCATGTTACTGTAAACACGGCCCTATCAAATAGACAAATCTCCCGATGTGCAATAAAACTTCCCCGCAAGCGTAACGAATACAGAGAACATCTGACATTTATGTATTTGCAGGCAAGTACATATCGAAACCGGTTAAAGATAACAAAGCTTATAAGTGTACGGTTAGTACTGAATGATGGTGATACAAATGCTGTTACTCCTGTCAGTGACCATGAAGTACCACGTTACAGTCTAATGTGTAGCGTAGGCTACCGTCGAACCCTGTACGGCAGCTGACCATGATCTTTCCAGACAATTAGGCCTAGCCTGGACTGTAATTATCTAAAGGTGACTGTGATTATCAAAAAATGTGTGAAATTGACTTCCAAAATCGTTCAGTTTTATTTTACTGCCTTATCGAGAGAGGACAACAATTTGGACTTTTCCCATGCGCAACAGCTTGCAGTTCTGCTCTATACACGAAAAATGGTTTATTTTTAAGACCGTAAGCAACACTTTTTGAAACTTAAAACATACCTTGTCGACAAAAAAGCTACATAGGGCTTTTCAGTATCATTGTATACTAAAGGAGTTCATCGTTCATGTGGTTTCTGGCATTGAGTTGGTAAATTCTGCACCAGTCGGCAAAGTGAAGGAAACATGAGGAAAAGAAAGAGGAAAAAGGTGAAAGAAAGAGGACAATTTCTGTAATCAAAACCCAAAATTTTCGACGCACTACGCGCTCTGTAATGCCACTCCAGTTTCTTTAGTAGTTCCATTCCACATAGCTAGATAGCTAGATAGCTAGATAGCTATGCCCCCCCCCCCTTGAGAGAAATCCTGGGTACACCACTAGTTGACCTATATAAGCTTTAATAAGTACAGATTCTATTCATTGTGAGCTTACCCAAAAATTTAGCGCGCTTCGCGTGCTTTGCAATATCACATTTTAGATTTCGGGAAATACCTTAAATCGAGCGGAACTAGTTTCCTCTAGTATATACAAAATTTTATGCAATATATGCCCCGCAATGCATGGTATAGTACACAGGTTTTCTTCAAATTTCCCCTCACCAACCCCTCAACGGCATCGGGACTGTCGAGGTTTCGGGTCGTTGCCCCCCCCCCCCCTCCTCCGTTGGGCAAATCCTGGCGCCATCCCTGCTGGACCACTACCGGTTAAACTGACGGTTCTCAGCTCTGACTGCATCTCTTATCAACACTTTCAGTCGGCATTTGTTTCTTCTCAGTCGGCAAATACGACACCACACCCCCATGATAAATGCTCTGGCGACTCCCCTGCTAGTATAACGGGCCAGACAATAATAATACGCATTCCAAAGTTTTTGGTGGGAAAACTTGGGTGAAATGTTTCTGTGGGGCCAAGTTAGACCTCCACCGTTTACTACGCCACTGTCCCATGGTGAGCAGATGACGTCCATCCAAAAGACCTTCGCACAGATCAGTTGAGTGTCTCGGGGAGTGAGAGCGTACATTCAGCATCCGAACTGCACTGAGTCGGCGGCTGAAGCTTCCTTACGTTGGCTCGTTCCCCGGAAGTTAACGCAAGGGACCTCGGGTGGGTCTTTAGGCAAATCCTCGGTAATTTCAAAATAGGAAACTAGCAGGGTGAAGCCAGGATTTGCCATGCAGGTATTCAAGCTCTCCAACCGGGCGGGAGGGAGGGGTGCTCCGACCGAAGCCACGGCAGCCCCGATGTCGAAGTACTGGCGTCCCATTGATTTGCCCTACTTTACCTAACCCATTTTGTGCACCTAGGGTCCCATCAGGGGATTCGCCAGAGCATTCTGAATGGGAGGGGGTGTGCGTCAACTTACCCTCGAAAGGAAAGAAAATGCCAAGAAAACGAAAGTGAAGGGCGGAGGAAGTGTATACGGGGTCCAGACACTCGCCATATGGCCTCATGTCGGATCCAAACGTAACGCCCAGATATGAGCCAGTGGCGTAACCCCCGGAAACTTTGGATCATTGTCAAAATTATGGGTAAAGAAATGAAAGTTTTTGGTATTTTGAAGGAGTTTAATGGGCAATGAGTAGACCACTGGACACTCTTTTTATGGTTTCTTGACTCAGACTAACAGACGGTCGTGTTGTTTCACTCCACAATCAACAAGTGCAATCGAAATCATATTCCTAAATTTTAATTAGTATCCATCTAGTATGAAAACTGGGTGTTTTGAAATGCCTAAAATCTGCTCTTGGGGACACTGACCCTAAAAGTGGGCCTTTTGACTGCCCGCAAATCCCACTACGACCGAGAGACGGGATGACTGACTACGGATCTGTGATCAGCGTGGTCAATAACCTCTAGGACGCAATTCTTATCGCGCGAGCAGCTTCGATTTCATTACCTTATTCCCCTGGGGTGGGGAACGGGTGAGAGGGAATAACCTTCCTTCAGCTTCAGAATAACGATAATAACTCTCCTGGGTTTTCGGACAGGATTATTTCTCAAAAATATAATTTTCAGTCCTTTAGTTTTGAAATATCTGGTTTTTATAAGAGGGCGCCCTCTATAGCCATAGACCTATGCAAATAAGCTGTGCCATATGACCCACCTTTATTTAATAAAATATATTGCAGTTCTTCCATATTTTTTATCGTAGATATGTTCTTGTTGGTGAGATTGCGGAACAACAGAGGAGTGAGGGCGCTTTAGGTATATGAAGGAGAAATATGACATTATTATGTATTTGGCCTGGACAATTGAGAAAAAGTGACCTTTGATTCTTCCGCTGTCTTTCAATGTACCTTTTTAAGGGAAATATAGCTGCAAGAGGCCGCTGTAAAATAGGAGTGAGAGCCCCTTCCCCTGGGGTATGAGTTACGATCTTTCTGAATTAACATATGAATTTTATGATAAAATTTAACGTTTCCAATTCCATATGAAAACGTCCTTAGAGCAGTTTTTACATTACGCTATCGGTAATTTTTTTACATTATCGGTAGACGAGCGTTTTTACATTACCGGTAATTTTTTTTTACATTATCGGTTGTTTTTACATTATCGGTAATGATTTTTTACATTGTCGGTTGATTTTTACATTATCAATTGTACCAACTGTGTAAACTACCTATAGTTTACTGAGGTGAAGGGGCTCCGCACTACTGGGCCATATGGAACGAAACTATTAAAGGAATGATACAGCGAATCCCAAAATATTTAAGGGTTTAGAGAAGAATCTGTTCTCCTGGAGAGCAAACACCTCCAGGTAAACCGTCCGTTGGGTATAGAACATTCTTCATCGCCTTCACTAAGGCTTCTCGATAAAATTGGAAACTTCTTTCTTTAAGGGGATTCGACATAGCCCCCTGTCCAGCCGGGCGCCTCCAAGATTTGATGACTGGGGCACCCCGAGATGATGTCAACCTGAAATTTCATCCCAGTTAAACTCAAAAAGTACGTGTTAGAATGCATATTCGTATCTACGATACTTTACACTCGAGGTTGCCCCTGTCACATAATGCAAAGTTGACGTTCTGGGGGAGGGGTCTAAGGAGAGGGGATTAAAGGCCCTTCCCTTTGAGAAAATTTTGTTGGTTTAAATTAAGGTTGCTCAGATGCAAAATAATGCTATATTTGGCAAAAGTTGAGCTGAATATATAGAAAATTGTTCTTACTTTTGTTGGATGTATGGGAAGGTTGTAATGGCCTCCCCTCGAGAAATTTTCGTCTAAGTAAGTTGGCCTTTCCCTGTTTCTCTATTTCCTTTCCCTTCTTTCTCTTTAGTCTTTTCCTCACTCCTTCCCACTTTTCGTCTCCCCCTTTCCTTCATTTTGCCGACCTGTGCAGAATTTTGCCGACAAGATCCGTGAGTGGGCCAACACCCCCTCCAGAGCCGGCCCGACTCCCATCGTCAATATTACTTTTCCGTGATCTAAATTAGTTTCTCTATTTCCTATTTTTTTTTTAGTTTCTCCTTCCTCTTCCTCGCCTGTTTTCCTTCCTCCCCCGCCTCTCTTTTGTTTTTCTTCCATGTCTCCGTTTTACTTTGATTGATTTCCTCCGGATTAGCCTCCCTAGAGTCCCTACCCCACCCCCTGACTACTACCTACATCATGAGCATGTCACGTGTTGCCCTTTTTAGAAAAGTGCCAGAAGAACAGATACCAAGTATGATATACCAGGTCTGTTAAGGCATATCTTGATCGGCTCCAGGGAAGGATCTTTTTCGGTGAAAGACTTCCATCTGTCTATGGAAACAGCTGGTACACTGACCGCGGAGATGGGGTGCGGGGCTAGGGGACTTTAGCCTCCGCACTTTCTGCAGTGGGCATTTTGGCCCGCCTTAAACTGGGATGATTGGCTTTTATTTCCTTAAACACATATCAAGTTGGGCCGCTTCAATGATTAGCCCCCCCCCCCCCCGACTTTCAAATTGGCTCCGCGGCCCCTGTGATGCACGTTTTATGGAAACGTTGACGAGCTTGAATCAGGGAGGTGTTATTAGCACCCCCTGCTTGATTTAAAATGGTTGTCCGCAGTTCCAGCACTATCATCAGTGGATACATATACCAGGGAGTTGTTATTCCGAATAACAACTCCCTGCATATACAGTGTACACAGCACACAATTATTGTCAAGAATAGTGGACACAAAGCACCCTGGTCACCCATTGTATACAGAATACCATTGTACGGAGTAACTTGAACAGAATTAGCACGGACATTTACAAATACATACGTTTAAGTTAGTAGCGTATGCCCAGCTCCATAAAGGATAGCAGTTCTCTCCTTGAGTTAAATCCAAACTTTCAAATCGTTTTAAGGTGACGTCTACTATTTGGTTCAATTTTTCCTTCTCAGGATGTGTGTGTGTGGATAACTGGATATCTTCCATTCCCAAAAGGTACTGCCGTATCCATCCGTTTTACGGTACAGGATCATTTTTCTTTTTGGTGGATGTTAAACGGTTCATAATGACACTGGTTACTGTAACTAACACCAATATGTTCGTAGCCTACTTAGCCCAACTTAGGCACTATATAGGCTAGTACGATTACGCTAACGGCAAAAAGTGACTGACGTAGCTTACAAAGGATGGACCTCTGCAAAACAGTTAGCTCTCTAACTTTCCATACCGAACCTAGTACAGTAATGCATTCAGGCGGGAACTTTTTTGGAAGTAGCAAGTGTTACAAACTGGCTTCCTAAATTGCACTCGTCAGTCGTTTTGATGCTGTTTTCTTTGTTACCTGGGAGTGCACCTGGACATTTAAAAATTGAAAATAGCCTATTTACTTAGCAAAGGGCCTATTCTTAAGACCATTTGCTATACTTTATTCAATTATGCGTTGGAGTAAGGTCGCCTGAGTGGATTTTAGACTGTAAGAAGATTCAGACGGACATTTCTACTTTCTGCAATGGGCTTCGGTGAAGTCGAATACAACTAAAATGATGGTCTGGTGGATTACATTCACTCGTAGTATGAACTTTTATACAGTGTTTCAGGTGAGGATTTATTTCAAACTTCCTCTACATAAATAGAACACACGTAACCTTGCAATTACTTAAAAAGTCCGAGTTGGATGTGAAATTGTTTTCGTTAACCGGCGTAACGAATTTGTAACAAGTGAAATATGCCGGCAGTAAGCTCCCCCCCCCCCCCCAGTCTCGAAGAGCTTCCTACGCCTATGTTTAATGACATTCATCGTGAAATGAGGAAGATACTGGTTGCTATCCTAAACAGTTCAATTAAAAAGAAACTTGACCATGATAGAGGGCAGCCTACTATTAACCGAGCAATGATGTAATATCTTTGTAACCGAGGCGGTAATACTGTAATCATGTAGTGGTCGATTAAGGTGTACTCATTTTGCTCCGCATAGTACTCTTGTAAAATTCCATACCCTTTTACAGGGAAGCTCATACTAGACTTCATCCCTCGTAATGTTTGTTTCAATTTCCAATGAGGGCAACTGACGCCCACCAAAAGAAATCCCTCCCTACTTTATGGCTAGTCTATGAGGGACTTTCGCCTACTTCCTGCACAGTCACTAATGAAGATATGTTTGAACCGTTGCTTACGAGGGATCTTCGGTTTTACCCCTCATACTTTTCGCCGTGCAGCAGGAAATAAACTCTGGCGCATTGGACATTGTATGAAGGTGTTTCGATTTTGTCCTTTATAGCCACTAGTGAAAGAAATTACTTTCGCCTTCTTTATGCACAGTCACAAGTAAAGATGCGTTCGAACCGTTGCTTACGAGGGATCTTCGATTTCACACCTCATACTCTGCGCCGTTATAATTTAAGCTGCCGGAAATAAACTCCGGTACATTGGGCATTGTATCAAGGTGTTTTGATTTTGTCCTTTATAGCCACTAGTGAAAACATGTTGGAAGCATTGGGTTTGAAGGATCGTCGATTTCACGCCTCATACTGAGAAATCTGTTTAACAGTGCTGTAAAGGGTGCAACAGCTTGTATCCCCTAATTATATAAAAATGAAATGTGTCGAACACCTTGCTTATGAAGGATGGACAATTTTACCCCTTATAGTCAGACCATCTTAAAATTAGTGCAAAAATCTGATACCGGCGGGTGCAGTGAACAGTCTGTGGACGCATATCAGTTTTATCCTTCGTATACACGAGAGAAACAAATTGGGGTTATTAATCCTTGCATAAGAAGGATACTGAGTTTTCCCTCTCATAGCAGTAACTGTCTCAAATCAAGTTTTAGTGCATACATGAACTTCTTTTGATTTAATCTATGATTGTAAAACTAACCATAAATTAGAAGCATTTAAACAAAAGTCGTTTCTCATGAATCAAAATATCTACTATTTTCGTAGCATGAAGGACAGAATATTGTTCATGTTGAGTTTACCGTCAAATAGTTCTGATCTGTTTACAAAATCCAAATGAGACTTGATTTTGATTTTATTTTTGAACATTGCTTTCTTCGCGTCCTTTGTAAAGACGGTTTGACAATATAAGAGACAAAATGTCATCGTTTTAACATAAAAGGAACATATGGTTTGCTTTTTGTGTTAGAATGTTTGCATAGAGAGAGTAGAAGTCGGATTTTTTTCTAGGCATTGAAGTCTAATTGACACCGGATAAATAAAAATAAGAAAAATAAGAACAATTTGTTTGCAGCCACCGTTCTTTTCAAGGTAAAAGAGTATGCGACTTAAGCAAACATTCCTGAAATTAATTCTTCAAAAATGGTGAAATCTCATCATTACATTCACTTCTGTTATTTCTTGTGGAAAAGTCTTCTAAATGTGAATAAAATGAGGACATTTTCGAAGACTGACAAAATGTAATTTTTGAAAATCGATGTAACGGTGTTTTTTTTTAAAGCTGCTTTTAAATGTTTTGTTTACTTTACCTGCTTTTATTACTTCAAAACCTGTCAGCTGATGCGCACTGTCTAAAAAGGTATTTTTGATTGGCTGATGGTATTGTATTGTATCGATTGTATCCTTTGTTAAGGTTAGGTATTAGTTAGAGATTAGGGTAAGCGTTAGCCAGTCATAAAAATTCTTCTTAGACAGTGCGCATCGCCCCAAACCTGTTGCTCTCACGGTTATCATCATCATCATCGTCGTCGCCCTTGCCGTTGCCCTTGCCGTTACCCTTGCCCTCGGCGTTGCCGTTGCCCTTGCCTTTGCCCTTGCCCTTGCCCTTGCCCTTGTCGTTACTCTTGTCGTTGTCGTTGTCCAGTGTTGTTATTTACACAATACAGTCAGCCACAAACGTTTCTGCATCTTCGTAGCTTGGTCACCTGTAGCCTCGTGCAACTTCTGGCGTCACACCTGATTTTCTTTGTACTAATCACTTTGATTTTCGAACATGTTCTACGAGCTGGCGGATGAAATATTCTCATTTCTCATTTATACATTTCCACTTCTCGCGCCACAGCGATCTTGCTTCCTGTGTAGCCTAAGGTGACCAGCTTAGTCCTCAATATTAAAAGAGCGATCCGTATTCCTGTTGGTGGAGATTGTTTAGCGCCAAATATTAGTCGGGTCGATGCACCTGTCTCCATGTATGTTCTAGAAATGGTCAGAAGCCAGGCTAAAATCAGACTTTGCAGTGTCAGCATGGAACCGAGTACTAGATACAAACGGTTTTTTGATTAATTTCCATCATCTCCAAAGCTCTGCAAGGTAAAGGATTTAATAACTCAAGATTACTAAGTCAATTCACTCTTCTGTTCCATCTGAATCTCTCCCCCCCCCCCCCCCCACCCAAAACTTCTCTTCATCAGCAAAAGGACTTGCGGTTGGTCCAAATTAAGCTATTATAATAAAAATGGTCAAACTGGATCCTTGTGGTCTGTTTACTACGTATGTAAAGCCATTTGAAGATAATTACTTCACTCTTATGCTCAGAATTTATAGCAAATACCGAAAATTTTCCGGTGGCTTAGTCTGCTGGACCCCAAGGCAGTAAAGGCCTATGGGAGAAACAGTGGCGCCGCCAGGCTTTGGTGATTGGGGGGGGGGGCACAACAGATGATGTCGTAATGGCACTTCAGTTAACCTCCCAAGTCTGCGCAAAATGCGTTTTCTTTGTGTGCTCCCTGCTTTCGTATACACAGTGGGGATCCTTCCTTTGTCAGGTCACTGCACTAAGGTACCTTCCTGGGGGGAGGGGTCTAAGGGGAGGGGTATTTTTTTTTATTTAAAGTTGCTTAGATGCAAAATGGTGCTATCTTTATGATATTTTTGGAGCTGATCACATACCTGTATGGCTGGAAAATGTCCATAGTTTAGTGAATTCTAATTTTTCCGACTGGCTGGATGTTTTTCCAACTGAGTGGCGACGTTTAAATATTCCCTTTTTACGCCCCCTGCGTTTTGAATACAGCAGTGAGGATCTTTTTTTTTTGTCACTATATAAAGGTGCCGTCCTGGGGGAAAGGTTTAAGTTCCCCCTCCCCTTTGAGAAATTTTTGCTTATTTAAGGTTTCTTAGATGCAAAATGGTGCTATCTTTTGGAATATTTTTGAAGCTGATCATATATAGCTGGAAATGTCCATAATCTAGTAAATTCTAATTTTTGGTAAGGGGGAAAAAGGAGAGCATGTTGTCTACGACAAGAATACGTTGTAAACAAACCTCCAAAGTTTTTACCCAAAAGTACGTGTGTGGAGTCCACAGAAACATTGTTGGACTATAAAAAGGCAAATTTTTCCTCCCCTTCATTGTGCATTATAAAAAGGCATCTAAGGCTGGCAGATACCTTTATAGGGCCCTCCGGAAGCTCTGAATAAGGTACATAAAATGGAGCAATGACATAATGCTTATTACTTGACATCCAAATGATAACATAGAGTAGAGCACTTTATAACTATCGTATTTCTACTAATTCTGAGCGAAAATCCAGATGAACAGCTTCCAGCAATGGGGAACGGGCGGGGGGGGGGGGGGAGACTGTTGGTGCAGGAAGGGGATATTAGACCTCCCTGATAGGTAAAGCAAAAGGGGTGAAGGACTAACAAAGGGGGTTTCAGAATGCTTGTTTATCGTAAGTGCATTAAAAACCACCATCTATCAAGGGCGTAGCCAGGAATTTGTCAAGGGGGAGAAGCCCATAGACAGACTCTCAGCGCTTTGCGCCACCATGGGTTGGCGCAAAGCGCAAGAAAATTTTGGCCCAAAGTGCCTCCCAGATCGCTGGAAATGGCACTTCCCAAGCCTATTTTACCGCATATAAATAGGGGAAACACTAGCAATATTGTAAAAAAAATTAAAAATTACCAAAAATATGCTCAAGGGGGCGGCTGCCCCCTTCACCCCTTGGTTACATGTCTGCCATCTATACCGATAATGGCAGAGCGCTCGGTAAAGGTTTTTGGAAAATATATAACGGCAAATACGTAATTTCAACTTTCCAAATCATGCTACAACAACTTAGATTGAAAAGTCGCATATTGATGCAAGGCCCGTACAGATGTTGTTTTTATAGTTCCACGTATTATTATGTTAATAATGGTCATGAGATGGAGTGCAAATCGTAAAGCATGCGCGCAAAGCCCTCGAAATTTTTCATTAAATGAGATTTCCATGATTAAACTTCCATTCAGAATCTGCATCGAGCCACTTTCACTTGCCCAACAAACCTACATGCCAATTAAAAAGCCAGTCTTTTACCTGTTAATTGGTGAACAGCTTTCAACTTTTGCTGCTGTACTTCTCCGGGAGTTGCTATCAGAAGATATATTGATAATAAGAACACAGTGGAAAGGATTGAGGCGCGCGGAGCGCGCGAAATTTTTGATAGTTTGCGAAGTATTTGCGAAAATTCTGATAGTTTGAGAAACATTTATCATAGAAAATGATTAAATAGATCTATCACTCGGTTGAAGCACACCTCACCCCACCCCTACAGAAATCTATAGCTTAATCGCCTTTTGGGATCATTTTAAAATTTTCAAAAAATTTTCATGGGGGGCACGCCCCCATGCCCCCCGTGCCGGCGCCACTGGGGGGAAACACTACCCAAGGGGGTAGAGGGTGTTTACTCTGTAATTTTACCTAATTGGCAAACAATCACGTCATGAATTTTACCCTGAAAATAACCATTTAATGCCTTGGCTTAACGTTTCCCAGGGAGGCGGATGCCGTCCCCAGATGCCGCCTTACATGCCTATGCAAGGGATCATTCATTGCCTCTGGGCCCCACCAGGGATTCCTGCGGGGACCCTCGCCCTCGTTGAGCCAGCCTGCCCCCCCCCCCCACCATCACCACCACACTAAAAAATTAATTTGCGCCCCGCACAAACACATCCCTACCTTTGTGCTCGAACACATTCACTACGCCTTCGGCAAGGAATCTAACATTATCCATAAAAAGAGGTTATCATGGACTTTTCACTGAACTTTAACTGAAGAGTGGGAAATGCCATTTTGGATAGGTCGGTTTACATTATGGCTCGAAAGCTTATTAAAATGTGGACAACGCTCCACAGAAAACTTAGCAGTGTGTCTGTAATGTTTTAAACAAACTGCATCTGGTTTTTATTTAGTTTAACTTTGCTTATGGTATGGCACCTCTATGATTGCACCTTATTCCCCCCCCCCCCCAATTTTTTGCCCCGATTTTTCAAGATATTCAGCGTTCCCTAATATTGCATACCAACTTGCTAAACCAAGAAACTTGGTATCCATAAATTGGAGAAAACAGATGGAAACATGTTTCTTTTTTCAAACTTTTGAAAGGTTGCCATTGTAATAATTACTTTTTTACAGTTATAACATAGGATAATTACTCACTGGAAGCTTGGTATCCCTTATAAGATGACATGCCTGTACTACAGGAATACGAAGTAAAATGGTCTATAAGTACCGTACGCGATTATTTCGAGTGTAAGCTAAGACCATTTTCAGTGTGACGGTATATACAGATCGGACCGAATTGCTTGGAATTAGAACTGCATTACACAGTAACATTGTATTGGTATCCGTACGATCATCAAGTACCTATGTATCAGTTAATTAGCGTGTTCTTATTACAGTGGCACTACAGCGAGACAAATTGTTACGAATCTTTTTCACATGACTACTTTAGTATAAACACCTAAAACTATGGGCGGCGATCACGGGGGGACAGGGGGCCATGTCCTCCTCAATATTTTTAGTGGGGGACATAATAAAAAATGCCCCCAATATTTACAGGTATGCAGAAAAAATAAATGTTACACACATTTTCGATCTAAATAATTGTGATATTAGCCTATTAATGGCAGCTGGGGAGAACTATAGATCATACATATGTGATCTGTGTCCTTTAAAATTCACCACATCGCATGGCTTCCAGGGGCTTCGCCCCTGGACCCCAACAGGGGACTTATGGTGGTTCCTTGTAACCCTGGACGGCCAAGCCCAAAGTGTTCACTCAAGCAGGTGTCCTCCCAATAATTTTTAACAGATCGCCGCCCCTGCCTAAAGCTGCCACTTTACTTACAAATATTATATTTTGAGATGTTGAAAAGTTGAGAGTGATGTCACATAGCCTATTTTGCTTTAGGTCTAATTTTATGAGAGAGAATTTATCTTCATTGCCCTCTGTCCTTAGCTAGGACTCGTCTTCTGTGGTACAGACCCTTTTCCAAATAGCAATTACAAATGATTGTGGGACTCTGTTGTGCGTCGTTCTTGTAAATGTAACTTTACTGTGGATAAAAACGACGCACCAATACTCTATCCCATAATCCTTTGCAATTCAGGGGTGGTGCCAGGATTTACCCGACAGGGGGCCAAGCTCTCCGAAGGGGGGCAGCAACCCGAAGCCCCGACAAAGGCAATGAGTTGCCAAAAGGACGTCAATCGTAAAATTTTCGTCGCGCGGAGTACCGTAATTAAAAGACAACGTACAAATGAAAAGCTAAGACATGGGAGAGAGAATGAGCAACATATTTGTCAACACGAGGGAGGATACCTTCACGTCCAGCAGCAGAATTTTTAACAACATAATAAGTGTTAATACTTCTTCCTTATTTGTTAAATTCAGAAGCAGCAATTTACCTTCTTGGAAGGGAAGATAGTGGCACTGTGGTGGAAATAACGTTGAGAATATAAGTTGGGTAGCAGGACCAATATTTGTGAAGAATTCATTAAAAGTGCAAGCAATGTCTTTTGATTTATAAATGTCACTACCGTTGTGCAGTATATGCTCAATTTTACTACAGGAGGTATTCCCCTCGATGATTAATTAGATCCCCAAGTTCTCTTAATATCCACTTTGCAATTTCTAAAGGAATTCATGTAGAAGTTATGTTTCGCACATCTGAATTGCTGAATACATTTGTGAGACGATTGTGGGATGTTTTTTAAGAGGTATGGTTATTATCAGATCGCCTGCGTGAATATTTATACAATTTCTTTTTTTTTTCTTCTTTGTTTTTGGAGTCAAGAGGGTTCCTCATTTGATAAATTTTTGGACCTGCAAAATTTTGGTTTTGCTCGTTAGTTTGGTGTTCGCTGCCATGGATCTTACATATCTTGTGCATAGGCTACAAGTTACCAGCTCCACACTCTACAGCGTACAATGGGCGCTGCTTTTTAATTGTCGTCCGTGGATGCTTATCTTATTAAGTGGCTGGGATAAGCCAAAGATGAATCAGTGATGGATTATCGGCGAACAAAACGTGTTTCCAAAGGCGTGGCTTGTCGTAGAATACCTACGATTATTAACGCTTTTCAACAGCTACCAAAAGCTGCCTCAGTGTGCTCGGTAAATGCATCAAACTTGGCGAGCATTGAATAAGACGATGCAAAATCTGGAGCTAATCTAAACCTTGTAAACGAAGCTCGCCGACCCTACACCCACACCACGTCTAACGACCAATGACCGTTCTATGGGGAATAAAACAACTGCTCTTCGTAAATACATAACCGAACATGATCTTGCCTTTCTGTTTATCATCGAAACATGGTTAAAAGGTGACGAAAGCGATGGACCTATCATTGTCGAAGTAGTGCCTCCTGGATATATTTACGGTACTGTGACTACAAGTGGTGATAAAGCCATCACATACAAGGATATTGTTTCCATCAAGACAACGTGTCGTAAGCTGTTCTCCAACTTCGAATGATGGCAGGAAGTTGCAGTGAATTCCAGGTATGGCCGTTATACTTTTGTACTCATTTACCGCCCACCACCTGGTGCTACCATTATAAGCTGACTTTTAATGGATTTATCTACGAATTTTCTGAACTTCTTGATTGTTTGTATGTGTAGCTATTACCTTTTGGTGCTTCTCTTACTGATATAAATATTTATGTGAACAAAAGTGATGATCTCAAAGCTATCATGGTTTTCGTCTCTGGCGTCCCGTTCTCGGCCCTCTCCTGTTCTCTATGCACATTCATCCTCTGGGTGACTGCGCTAATTAGCCTACCAGTCATGGCATAAGGTACAACTTGTACGCTGATGACACCCAGCTCTACATGCCAGTATCAAATAATCACTCTCAGACTGATGCTCAGCTTCACAGGAGCGGTGATCCTGGGAACGGGGCGAGGGGATGTATCCCCACCAAAATGGGTGGCTGTGACAGGTAAAGTATACCACCCCAATAAATGTGGACGAGGGCATTGTTTGTCAGTGTTTTGGGGTGGGCTCGATTTCGAGATTCTGCAGATTTTGTTCAAAATTTAGCCAAAAATGTTCTGCGCGCTCAGGGATGCTTTGGTCATCTGTTATTGTTTGGATTTATACAGTAAAACAGAGAACACCTACCAATTAACCTTAGCATTCTTAGCCTACACAGTTTCTTTAAAAGTTGGGAAATGGGAAATTCGATTCACTCGCTTAGTTGTTCTCTTGTACGTATCCTAGAGATTTGATCATCTCGAGGACAGACGATGGATACGATACAATGCAAGTTCGGTCGGATAGGAGGTCATCCTCCCGGACAGTAGAACTGTTTCTTTCCTCAGAGATTACAAATTATTCTCTTTATCCGCTTTTCATATCTTATGTGTAAATTGGGACTGAACACGGTACGTCAACTATTTACATTGTGCCAAATATACTATGCAGTCCCATCATCATCATCATCATGGAAAAGACGTTGTTGGCCGGAGGCCATTTCGCCCATAAAAATTAGTTAGCAATCATGTCCGCTTTATAGTCAAAATAAAACTCGCTTTGTTTCCAAACTTTGTCAAAGTTTGACTTGAATCCGTTTAAAGACGGTGCCGTAACGACGTGCGCTGGCAGCGAGTTCCAAACATCTATGCTACGCTGAGTAAAGGATCTCTGTCTAACATTTTTAATACAACGTGGCTTAAGAATCTTTAATGGATGCCCTCGAGTACTGGAGTCAACCGCCCTTTGAAAAAGTGTAGCGTTTCCAGCCATATCGCCAGTCAGATATTTATACATATAGATCATATCACCGCGCAGTCTCCTGTACCTAAGACATGGCAAATCCAATCTGCGTAACCTCTCAGAATAAGAAAATTCCCTAAGGCCAGGAACCATTTTGGTCGCTCGCCTTTGAACAGACTCAATTTCATCAATATCCTTCCAAAGGAAGGGCGACCAAGCTGGAATACCATACTCAATTACAAGGACGCACCATAGATTTATACAGCAAGAGTAAAGAGGAGCAATCCAAAAAACGAAAGGTTCTTCTTAATTACACCTAAGACTCCATTAGCTTTAGTAACAATCCAGAAATATGTCTCGAAAAGCTAGCTCATTATCTCAAAAAACACCAAGATCCTTTTGACATGAACTAATTTCAATGTCATGTCTATCACCGCCAGCATAATCACCCATAGAAATAAGTGAAGGATGGAGCAGATCTACCATAACCTTTAAAATCTGGCACTTATCGAGGATGAAAGCGAAGCTGCCAGATAACTGACAAGTCATAAAACCTCATCAATAGCTAATTGCAGTAACTCACAATCCTTTTGCGATCCCAATTTCCTTTATAAAGCTTAGTATCGTCCGCAAAAATCTTTACGCCGACACCCAGGATATAACATCCGGCAAATCATTTATATAAGCCAAAACCAAGGGTCGGGCCCAAAAACACTCCCTTGAGGTATACCACTCTTAATATCAGCCCAATCCGAAAAACATCCTTCAACATGCACACGCTGCTTACGATTAGACAGAAAAGATCTAATCCACTCAAGGCATTCCCCACCAATACCATAGCTTTGTAAATTAAGCAATAACCGCTGAATGAGGCACCTTGTCAAATGCTTTCATAAAGTCTGTATAAACCACATCAACATTAAGACGCCTCTCATCTAATGATTTTGTCCAGTCGTCCAAAAAGTTTCAATTAGCTGAGAAACACATGACCTACCGTGCTTACAAAACCATATTGATCTGAAGTAAGTAGATCATTCTGAACCATATGTTGTTATAATCATATCTCTTACAAAAGACTCACAGATCTTACAAACAACAGAGGTCAAGCTTACTGGCCGATAATTTGAAGGGTTTGAACGCTTCCCCTTCTTAAAAAGAGGAGTTACATGACCCACTTTCCCAATCCTTAGGAAGACAGGAAGTCCTAAAGGATTTTCTTAAAGATTACATCTAAAGCATCACAAATTACAAGGCGAGTCTCAAAAAAGCCCCCTATGGTTGAGTCCCATCAGGACCTGGAGACTTAGAAATTTTTAAACTCGCTCAACTTCTTCAAGACATCATCTCTATCAATCTCATATCAGATGGCAGAGCACCATTAAAACCTAGCTGCAATCAATGGGTAAAGAACTCAAATCCTCGTCAGTAAAACACTACTGAAGAACTGAATTGAAGATGTTAGCCTTACCCACAGCATCATCAACAAGCCTTCCCCCTTTACCATCATACTCCAAGAGCATGGGACAGGATACTTAACTGAAGTTTTATTCTTGACATAACGCCAAAATACTTTTGGATTTGTCCTGACTTCCCGAGCAATATTATGCTTCAAAACTTCTGACTGCCTTCCTGGTACACCATCCTAGCTTGGTTCCTTAAACGAGCATACCTATTGTAATCATCCTGAGATGTGGAGTTCAAAAATTTTTCTCCACCGCCTTTTGCTTTTCCTTAACCTTCCCTAAGAGCTTCACCTGTCATCCAGGCTGGCTTCGGCCTAGTACTATTACCACGACAATGGAGCTTTAGGGACAAATAGCTCGACAGCTTCCATGACCTTTGACTTAAAATAATTTCAAGCATCTTCAACATCCATATTGTGTAAACTAGTACCCCAATCTAAATCTAAAAATTTAGACATGCCCACATAGTCACCCCCTATCATATTAAAATATCCTTGACTGCCTCACAGACCTCAGGACTACCAGCATACCTTGTACAAAAGATCAGAATGTCATGGTCACTATTGCCTAAACCAGAAACTGTTTAATATCAGTCAAGGCCCTCCTGATCTTGAGGTTAGCACTAAATCCAGCAGAGATGACTCTGACCCATTCTATGACGTGTAGGACTCAACTGGTGTTGAGTCAAAAAAATTTCCTTAACAGACTTTAGGAAAACCTCTGCCTCATGATGAGATGCAGTGAGGGAATGCCAATTAATACTTTTAAAATTGAAATCCCCCATCAATAAACAATCCACATATCCAGAGTTACAAGCTTCATGCAACACACTAGCAAGACCAACATTATCAACATTACTCGAGGGGCTTCTGTAAATACAACCTAAACACACTGACTGCATCTGCCCTAAAGTAATCCTCACCAAAATAGATTCAGAAAAATTTGAAGTAGTCTGAATAACTGAGGATTTAAGGCTCACATGTATATACAAGGCTACACCACGCCCATCTTTGTCCCAATTATGATATAAAACGAAATTATCTAACTGTAAACTTTTGACCAATTCACTCTTTTTAGAAACATCCCACTGAATACTTTTGGGGATACACTCAGTTAATGCAATAACATTTGGCCTATACTCAGCCACATAAACTTTAAGTTCCTCCCACTTATTAGGAAGAGAATCACAGTTTGTATACAAACATTTGATAGGATTAAACTCAGGTCTATGCTTTGCTTGGACCGTAGCCAGACAAGATACTGAAGGGGCAAGGTCGCTTTGGGATCATATGTTTTAGGGGGAAAGCGATGTACCAGAATGGCCATTTTTATTTTCCGTTGGCCAGAAAAAACTTCTAGGGTGGTGGTGCCTCATGGCCCCTTGGCTACAAGCTTGTCTGTTATGCGATGGCTTTTTTACATTCTTCGTACACCCATCTCTCGGGGGTAACTTTCCTTGCGCAAACGCGACCCAACAAATATGTAAGAATCCAAGAAAAGTGCACATTCCTTAAAAGACCGCCGTTAAAGAAATCCTGCCCATATGCATGTCATCGTCCATGATCCTAGACATGGTAACCAATATTTTCGCACTCGGCAGCGTCTTGTATTTCAACGCTATTGGAATAGAATACACTGCTTGTTATCCATGCAAAGATCCAGAGAAATTCTAAGCTCTAGGGAAAGCTAAGGATATGTTTAGTAAGGACAGCACATAACAGCCAAAACTTTTTCACACGATTAGAGCTCAGATGGTTGTTTTGTGTTGTCATTACTCAGTTGGCAGAAAGTATACCGAAAGATCGGAATAAGATATATTGCAGTTTAGTCGGTCACTTTGTTCCTGACATGTAAGGCGGCGTCATTTGTGCAAAATATCTCTTGTAACTTAGAATTCTTTGGAGTTCTAACTTCAACTCAAGCAAATTAAGATTCGCTTTATTTCTTTTTCCTTGATATAGGCCTATAATCTGTGGTGGAGCTACTTGCGAGGTATCCCCCAACTTTCCTCTTCCCCTCACTTGTCCCCACTAAACCTGGTACTTATCCAAAATATGCAGAGCTAGGCTAATGGTTTTTATTCTAATATTTTGGGGATTGGATGCCTCGTAATTTCTTATTTTCGAACGATTCTGAAACTGAATTCCTGGTTTTTCTTCCAACAAATTTTAATGCTGAGAATTTATTCTGCCAAAATTTTACATTTGGTAATTCAACAATTTCTGTGTAACCCCATGCGAGAAATATGAGTGTTATTTTTAATTCACAATTGAACATGAAAATCATAGGCTATTTCTAATATCTGCGGGACTGCATGTGTTTACATTCGTAATAATTCGTAGGTTTCTCTTCCGCTGTGATGCTGAGAAGCTGATGCATGCTTTTGTTACGTTAACACTCCTGTTATTCGCTTCTTAAGAGCTACCCACCACTACTCTTACACCTTTGACTCGAGTCCAAAATTCTCCTTCCCGTGTTGTTTCGGAGCTAGATATTCCGACCATATAACCCCATTCTTAAAGAACTCCATCGACTTCCTGTGACTTAACGTATTCAGTTTAGGGTGCTGTTACTTACCGTACATGTGAATCTCAGTATTTTTTTTCTCTGTCTCTGTTATTTTGGTTGACAGTACGGAAAACGTGTTCCCCCCCCCCCTTTGCTCGGGTCCGATTTTACTGTATGAACGTAAAAACAATTTCTCTATGGCTCTGCTCCTAAGTACTTGTGTAACCTAATTTCGTGGTATGAACACAAGCGCAATCTTGCTAGCTTGCTAGCTAGCCTGTTCCAATTGGCTTTTAAAAGTTACTCTTTTCTTTTATTGTTTTAACTGTTATATCTTAGAGCCTTGATTACTTCAATTTTGTAGAATGGTGCGCTATATAAATACATTGTCATTCTTATTATTTATCGTATTGCATGAATTGAGGATACCTGTGGTCATCCAGATTGACCTGCTTAATATTGCCATCACTCTTGTAATAACTGACCAGAGGAAAATTATCATAACTTGCAGCTCGTCGATAAAATTTGACAACCATTGCAAGTGAAAGGAGTCACTCTATCACTCTCACTTGAAAGTTGGGCAATGAACAAACAGTGCGAAAAATTACATATCATTCACATCTATAGCAGCTTCGTCAGTACACGACCTGGGAATGTTAGCCTCCTTCATTGCCAAAGTAGTTGCTGTCTCCATTTACCGTATCGTATTGTACAGTCATAAAAATAATAAAATATTTGGGAGGATTTTGTCTACAATTTTGCCAGCCTATTTGAAATTGTCTGGGAAACTTGTTGACACTCATTCTTATGGGCACAGTGTACCATACTCGAGGCAAAAACTTGAAAAAACAGCTCGGTGTTTCACACCCGACCATTTTTTTTCCACCGTTTGTTTATCGGGAAAACTACCTTTTGCTGTCACCCGGTGTGATTTTCGGCCTAAAAACCGGGGGTTTGACTGTAATTGGTAAATCGAAGAAACAGAAATGGTAATTTTGTAATCCATTACAAAAGGAAAGTTTTACCTGGTTAACGCAATTTCAAAAAACAACCCACCCCCCCCACCCCCCACTGACTACGGTACTTATCTTCTGGAGCTGTTTTTGATTAGACATTTTAAATAGTAGAGCCCCCCCCCTGCAGGGGCTGGGGTGTTTGTCGAATATGCCCACGGTATTCTCCCCGCCCCTGTTCCGGTAAAGAGGCCGGACCCCCCTAAAGGGGGAAGGACTTTGCCAACCGAGATATTTTGGAGACTTTAATTGAAAAACAACAAAAGCCTTGAAAACTTGAACCGTAAATTTGAAACCGTAAATTTAAACTACTCTTTTTTATCCTAGTTGTGTTGGACCACTATAAAAAACATTCGTGGGTTTGGTGTGGTCGTTTTTTAAAGGTCGTGTTGACATGCCCAACCAAAAGACAAGAGCTGTTGTTCGCCTTGTCCCCAGTTTAAAGAATTTAAGTCCCTCCAATCAAAGATTCCGTTGGAATTTAGTTTCAATTAATCTTTTTTTTACCCGTTTCCCCTCCAAATATACGTCCTTTTTCAAAGTTTTTGAAGTGGGTTTTCTGAAGAGAAAACTAAATTTGCCCTAATAGCAAAAATAATGATGTGGAGGTTTGGGTTTGGCAAAACAGTGGGGGTTTTTTATGATTTTCTTTTTGTTAACCCTATATAGTACCATGTATCTCTTAATTTACTTGGATTCAATAAAAAAAAATAGATTTTTTACCAGATTTTTTTTTGTTTGGGATGGGGTGAGTGGATAATCAAATATTTTTTCAAGGAAAAATTTTAACTTTTATAATTAAAAACCAACCTCATGAAGGAAATAACAAGTGCACATAACTTAAACCCAGTTTTGGGGTTTTTTTTCCCCCTTGAAATTAATAGGTTGCAAAAAAAAAACGAAAAGCTACATGTGGCCCATAATATGGGGTAAAATGGATAATCCACTCCTTTTCCGATTTCCCCACATAGTTTTGCATATTTTAGCTCATGCTTTATTCCATGAAAACCAGTTGTGACACTAGAAAATTTTTTCCCTGCAAAATGGTCAATATTTGATTTTAATGGAAATTGCGGCTACTTTCTGGATTTTTAATGCTTTTTACATCAAATATCCAACTATGTTATTTTCATGTCACACGACCGTTAAAGCTCATCTAACAAATAACTAACTGTATTAGCGTTAGATAACTAAAAGGAATTTGTTGCCGTTATCGGAGGAACAAGCTAAAATAGAAACCCATTTTTATCTGCTGCCATCTATAAGACCAGGGAGCCGTGAAATGAATCCCATTTACAAATCTTGACAACACTAGGTATGACTAACAAGGAACTGAATCCTGCGTGACTGAACTGTTCATTACCCTAGCAGTACTCTCCATGGTTGCACGACCTTCTGTAATGTTGCAAACTGTTGTAAGTTCGGTAAGGCAAGAAAGGGTACAAGGAAATCAAGGTTTATTCATATGTATTCAAAAGGTGCTATGGTATACTGCACAAGTCGGGTTTGCGGAGGCTCGCTTGATGAAGTGGAAGCAGGGGACTAACATACAGACATAGGAAGCTGTTCCCAGCTGGGGGGAGGGGGATGAATGTTTCGGATGACCGTTTTAGGGGAAGTCTACCCGGCGTCTCCTAGGGAATTTTTTTAATATTTGAGGGTCCTTGGATGCAATTTGGTACGACGTATTGTGTCAATTTTAAAGAAAATCACATGGAAATTATTGATATTTTTTACAGAGGGAATAAATCATGAGGGATTTTCATCTTTGAAATGTTGGTGGGGGCGGAAGCATAATTCCACCCCACCATATTTTGACTGTAGGGCTTTGGCCACTAACGCCCCTACTGGCTTTGGAAGACTATGCTGTCTAGGGCTTCAGCTTAATATGTGTAAATTCCAAGAACTGTCCGTGGCTACGCCACGCTGAGAGTATTGTGGGTATCTTTTCAATCCTTACTCACCTTCAAACTTTTTGCAAGGTCAGTGAAAGTGACAACATACCGCATTCCTTTCCTGGAAACCAAAAGCATACTCTAGGCATGGGTAGCAACAGTTTGTTTCCTGGACAGGGGAAAACAGAGTGACCCTGTAAATAAAGATGATTTATATAAAATAATTTTATAAATTTAAATAAACATGTTGAAGAGCATACTACCTTCCTTACATGTGGCAACGCCAATGAGGTCAGTTCGAAATAACTCAGTTATTTACTTGACAGTAAATGTACTATCTATTATTCTGGCACTAAAATGGTGTTAAACGATAGCAGAACCAACGTTGTGTGTAACTTATAAATTGCGTAGTTTCGTAAATTTTCCTAACCGTCTATACTTAAACTATCATATCAAATTTTAACGATTTTTAAATTTGAGTATACAAGGGAGGGGAATAAAACACTTCCTTATGTAAACAACTAGCGGGAGTATGCTTTTTACCTGTAGAAGATACAACCTTACTAAAAAGTGCTTCATAATTCTATAAAAGTTCCATAGAATTTGTAGAAACTTAGATTCGTTAGACTAGTTTGTAGGATTTTTTAATAAATCTGTAACGTATTTAGAGAATCTCTATGAACTCATGAATTTAAATACGTTTTAGTCATAGCTGTGCAGAATCTCTTTAAAATATCTAAGCGATCTGTAAAGAATATCTAAAGCATCTATGGAATTTCAATTTTTCTATAGAATTTATATTGAACATACCTCTAAAATTCTCGAACTCTGTTTAAGTTTTATAGTACAAAATTAAATTCCATAGATATTATAGTGATTCTTTAAAGACTGTTTCACGCAGAATGTTTTCTACAGAAAAAGGTGGAGAAATTTCGGAAAAATTTTAATAGAAGTTAAAACCATAGAATTTTACAAAAAGTTAAAAAAAATTCTTGAGAAATTTGAAGAATTTTTGCCATTTTCAATAGCGTTGCATGGATGTTTTCGTAGCGCAAGAATGGAGGGAGGGGGGGCATTCCATATCTAATACAGGGTAGACATCATTATAAGACTATCATTTTATGTCTTTATGCTCTCTGTAAGTTCTAAATTTATCAATCATTTCTGTCATTTTATGTATTTTCTCTTAACACCTCTGTACGCTCTAAAAAAGATACTTAACTCATATTTTAGATTCCTTAGGCTAGTTTATAAATGCAAGCTGTTTCACGCTGTGCCCAACAATACCTAAAAGCAGAGTATTCCCAACCTTTTTAAACTGTTATCCAAAGTCCCATGGCTCCTTGGTTTATCACTACACACCGGACCACAGAACCGTAAATTTTAGATTGCCTTTGAGAACTGATGACATTTTTGCAACATGCAATGGAAACTTAGCCTACCTTCAATAATTTTCAGTTTTATACCTAATTTACACAGAAAAGTACAAATAGGATGACGCATATGCGATTTCCAAGGTTCTGAGGGCCAAACAATTATAATCACAATAATGAAGTGTTCAACATTTCCCGGCAGTTTTTTTTTTTGTAAAAGACAAACTCTTGTAACTGAACTATGTTAATCTCAGGCTTCCCCCTCAGGTTATTATCCCTGATTCAATTTAAAAGTCAATATAGCCCAAGATACCTGCATATATGTTTACCTACACAATGACCACAAAGGATCCCTTACCGACTATATTCTAGTATAGCGAATACTTCCATCATTTATGCACACGCAGTGATGTCAACAGCAATAAACCTTTTACCGGACTGAATATTCTGTTGGAATTTTTCTTTTACAAATTTGAATTGAACCAATTAGTCTCACGCAGAAGAGATTTCAATTTGGAAGGTCAGAGCAAGGCAGTTTATTTTAACGACAAAATTACATAACAGCAAAACCTGCAAAGCCAAACTAAACCCTGATAGTACACATATTCATAAAGCTGAGAAAATTGCAGCTTCGGAATATCTCATGGAGGGAAACGTTCATATTTCTTTTAAATAAATGAAATAATTGAAATAAATGCTTTTTATTTTAATTTTAAATTTAAATATTATTACGTATATATGGGCTAAAATTTCCATCAACTGCCTGATTAAGTTAAACGTTTCCCTGTAATTACCTACCTACCTCTAATACGAATTGGAGAAACCCTATTTCGGCGTAGTTACAAACTTGTGTTCGTGTCCAATTTTACATAGTAACGAAAGCCCTACCAGTTGAAGGTTTTTGGCCCAATACATCGTTTTTTGAGGAAATTAAATACAGCCTACTGCATTGTCATTTCAATTTTATGTTGTGCAGTTTGTGTGTGTGTGCGTGTAGCAGAGCACAGATCACTGTCTACAGTGTTATGTATATCAGATGTGACACCTCTTGAACTGAGCATTGACAGTAATGGATTAATTTTCCTTGTGGTAGTGCAGGAAATGGTCCATTGTACTCTTTGTTAGGGGAATAAATAATACCATACATACATAATGCAAAACGAAAACAAAACCGAAACAAAACATAAAATAGAATTGTTTCGTGATTTCCAAAGATGCCATAGAAAAATTTAAACAATGTAGAAGTTACTTTTCAATCGTTTGTAAGCCTTTCCAAGAGATGAGTTTTTTATTTGAGCTTTCCCAAAATTGACCATATTAATTTCACCTACTGAACGATGTTACGACCAAGGACTAAATCGTGAACTACCACAGATAAATTATAATAGAGCAGAAATTTGGACTGCCTGCAACAATGCAAACACAATCGCCGTTGCATTTCACACACGAAAACGTAACGAATGCAAAATATGCAGAGAAGGCTATAAAGCTAGTCACAAACTAGACAGGAAACAAAATATTGCAAAATATATCCTGTTTTTTTTTTTCAAAATTTCAGCTGACCACCAATAATCCCCCTAAAACGATGGGAAATTAAAACTGAAACACAATTTTTAATTTAAGGGAAACCATTAGTAACGGATACCAACAAACGGGAAAACAAACTTCATATGCATTGGATACGATCTGTGGCCTTCACTTTATCATAGAAAAAGCTCTTTGAAGAGGTCCCATTTTAACCCCTTAAATAAGACTAAAACCTTTGCCAGCAACAACTTTTGTTCACCACCTTCAAAACTGTACAAACCTAAGATTTTATCACATTTCTCAATAAGATTTGGAAACAGGATTTTTTACGTTTTCAGAAAATTAAATCTCGCAACCTCAAACAACCTCAAAATTTGTAACTAACCATTGAGTAAATGGCGACTTAGCTTCCCCAGTCCACTGACAAAATTTGAGCCAAATCGAAAGAAAAGCCAAGAAATGACAACCATTTAAACACAGTAGCAAACAATGACAGAATTTTGGCTGTTCGGCACGGTCGCTATAGCTCAGCTGAAGGCTTTCAGCTGAGCTAAAAAACTCATTCATCACTATCATAATGCCAATTTTAATGATTTGCCTATTCGACAGTACCGTACGTCAAACTGGGGACGAATTGATTATCACCATTTTATGTATAGGTGGTCATTAGTACCTTCTGCCTTCAAGTTTAAAATTACAGTCGGATCTCTTAATAAAAGAACATGCTTACCTTTGGGAGTTGAGTGGTGGTGTACACATGGTAACGAACAAAACTGATCAAACTGCCTTTGTGTTCACTCAACGATATATCTATTGAACACGTTAAGTGAACTTGGGTAACATCAAATTTGTTGTTGTACTAGAAAGACTTTAGACGCAATTTACATGAAGCTTACAGACTGAGGTCGCTGTTCATTTTCCAAGTAATAAATTAATGAATAATAATAAATTAATTTGTAAAGGTGCTTTACAATGAAAACAAACTTAAAGCGCTTCACAAAATAAAAAGTCAAAGAATTACTGTAAATTAACAACGTCCTACCGGTCGGTCAAGGAGCAAAACATTAATTGTAAAACATCAAAGAATCACAAAAGCATTGAAAAGTAAAACAGTAAAAATAAAAAAGAGCAAAAGAGTACCAGATCAAAAATAGAAAGAATCAATACTAAGGAACAAACACGGATACGAAAATCAAGATAGATTAAACAGATGAGTTTTCAGATTTCTTTTGAAGGAGTCAATATTTGTCATTGCACGTAATTAATTTGGCGGGCAAGCTGTTCAGACCATGTGGAGACAGGGTTCCAAGTTTCATGATGAGACGGTTTTCGGCAGTTAGTCGATCATTATCGGAATCTCCACACGAGATGGCCGCCGAAACCATCAAGTCACGGATAGAGCATGCTGAGGGGGCTGGGGATTGAAGTGTGTGGCTACAGAGAACCCTGGGAGGTTCTGTTTAATTACCACCAAGTGCTCAGTGACTTTGTCAGCAAGACGAAGTTTTCTTCCTTCCATACACAGTAGCCTATATTACAGCTTTTACATACGAGGACGTAAACACCAGTGTGAGAAGTACAGTTAAAGAGCTGGTGAATGTTAAACCCGTTGTTGTTGGGACCTACAATGGAGAGGATTTTGTCATGGCTGACCACCGGGCAAGTATTGCACCCCCCACGGTTGCAAGGAAAAGTCTTGTGGGGTTAGGCTCTACGGTTTGAGGTTGGGAGGCAACGACCAAGTACTTTGACATGTCCTTTTTAATTCTGAATGCTGTGATGGGGTTTCAGGGAAATGGTACGTGTGGGTGGGTCATGACGGAGGGTCTCTACATTCTTGTAAATGGCACGCACAATGGAAGTTACGGAGGGGTGATAAGATAGGACCAACGAAATAAGTTTAAAGCTAGTGCTAAGTGTTGCAGCATTTTACACCTTAGCCAAGCCTTACATGTCACCCTTCTAAGCACTGTGCCCCAGGATAATACCCATGCACAAATGAAGGGGTCCGCCCCGGTGTGAACTATTTATGGGCACGCCACTTGACGCTCCTCTCAGATAGTGTCATAAGCTGCCCCTAGAGATTTCGGTCAGGCTACAGCCCTGCATCAAGGTCAAATTTTTAGCTGACTTACTATGGTAACTATGCACATGATGTTTTGCAATGTTCAAGACATTTCACGACTGGCCTACGTTAAGAAATTAATTTTGAGTGATGCATATTCTTGGCTTTTGATATAAGAGCTTATACCCAAATGATTAACATATATTAACTTTATCTTCACCTGAAATGGTTAAATCATTTCCTCAATTAATTTAATTTCGGAAAAAGTAATGTCCGATGTATTGGGACATCTTATCATAGCGACAGTCCATTTTTGTATCAGTATGAAAAACATGTTACAGTAATACCCACACATGTGTATGGCATAAATTAATTCTGGTCATGGTTGTGATGTTACCCAGAGAACATTAGTTCATTGCTATTAACACTGACTCACGCTTACCAGGAAGCCTACTGCTAGTCTAACTTTAAGTAATATCTTCATAACCTACTTCAAATTAACTGTAGGCTAAGCCTAGTTAAATGCCTACGCGCTTCTCGAAATGAACGTCTCAAAATTTCATATATATATTTCATATATAGGCTATATATTTGTTTCTTCACAACCACAGATAAACACATACATATATACAAGGTCAAGTTATTAACATAAGCAGTTGTGAAAGGAAGTGTTCTAGAAAGATAGAGATCTTAACAAAGTAGAACACTCCCTGTCAGCCTGTACAGAAATTAGCCAAATTAAAGATACAAAAGCAAAAGGCAAAGAAAAATAAAGTCCTTCAATATACTAAAGACAGTAATCAAAAGTGTTCATACGTATTTAAAGAAATTACACACATATATATATATATATATATATATATATATATATATATATATATTATATATATATATATATATATATATATATATATATATATATAACGCTAATTCCCACCTTAAGGGGAAATTGTTATATCTGCTTGTACATAGGGCGAAAAAAAGATAATAAAATACATAAGAAATAAATTCGCCCTAACGTCTAAAAATATAATTAACGTTATTTCAATGGGCAGCCATCCGTTCGTGTTAACAGCTAGGTGTCCGTAAATTTGACAACTTTGAAGTAATGGCATCTAGTGTGTAAATCTAAGAGGGCGCCCTTGTAAGTTTACGTATTCCTATAGAAAAAGTGTGTGGAAACGTTAAGGCGAAACTTATATTTCACCCGAATTTTTTTTCCCCTTAAGGTCGACTTTTCAACAACAACTTTCCCCCTAAGTGCCGAATTAGAGAAATATATATATATATATATATATATATATATATACACACACACACACAATTAATATTCCATAATGCTCTGATGAATTAATTTTCTCTTAAGTAATAGGGTAAACTGCAGTCGTTGAAAATGGAAGGGGAGGGAATTCCAGACATTAATAGCACATGTTCGCAGACTTAAGTGACCAAAATTTGTGCGCCATGGGTGGTGGTGGATATAATTTGCCTGTCGGGTACTATAGCATTATTTCTGTGGAAAAAATCTGTAAAAGAAGGCGGTAAAATATGATTTAAAGCTTTGTGGGCAAAACAGGCAACATTCACTCTAAGCAAATCCTTCAGTTTCAAAAGATTAAGTATTCGGAACAAGGGACTAGTGTGATCACGAGAGTCAGTTTTGGCAATGTGACGAATAGCTCGTTTTTGTAAAATTAATAAACGATTAAGGTTTTTATTGCTGGTCCGAGACCAGATAATGGAACAATATGAGAGGTGGGGAACTATTAAGCTTTGATAAAGGGTTTTAAGAATAGGCTGGGGAAGAATATACTTTAATTTTGAAATCACACCCACATTTCGAGCTATCGTACTTGTAAGTGAAAATATATGGTCATTCCAAGTAAGCCTAGAGTCAATGTGTACCCCGAGAAATTTGGTGAAATCTACCTTGTAAATAAGTTTTCCATTCATTTGGAGATGCTGATCCCACTTGAGCATACGCTGTGCACTAAAAACGATATAATTAATTTTATCAACATTGAGAGACAACTGGTTGGCAGCAAACCATTTACAATATTTATCAAGTTCTTTACAAGCAATATAATACAATACATTTACATTATCACTTTCAAAGAAAATAGTGGTATCATCAGCAAACAGTACGGTATGAGCTATGGAGGAGACATGACAGAGGTCATTTACATAAATAATGAATAGAAGCGGTCCTAAAATGGATCCTTGTGGTACGCCACACTTGATTCCACAAAATTCAGATTCAGTACTTTTTAGAGATGTGAACTGTAGCCTACCAGTAAGGTAGCTATAAATCCAGTTTAGTGCATTCCCTCGTATACCATAGAACTCTAGCTTATGTAAAAGGATACGATGATCAATAGTATCAAACGCCTTTGAGAGGTCGAGAAATACAGCAAGCGTGGTTTTCTTACTATCGAGGTTCGTGTATAATTTGGTGATTGCATCAGCCAGTGCTAGCTCAGTGGATTGCCCTGGTCGAAAGCCATACTGGTCTTTGCTTAAAATATAACATTTTGATAGAAAACCATGAATACGATTAAACATTAGACGTTCAATTAATTTTGAAAAACATGAAAGAAGAGATATAGGGCGATAATTTTCATACAAAGAAGGATTACCCTTTTAAAAGACAGGTACAATTTTAGCAATGTTAAGATTATCTGGAAATATATCCATGTTAAAGGAAATGTTAAAAATATGGGTCAACGGCCTAGCTATAAATGAGATAACTAATCTAACAATACCTGGTTTAAAATCATCGTGGCCAGCTGCCTTACCAGGTTTAAGGCTAGAATAGGCAACTTAGATGAGCTCATTTTCGCAAATAGGAAAAAGAAACAGAGTGTCCTTATTGCGAGCATTCTTATCTAGAAAATCATTAGCTTTATAAGTAGTTGAGATATTTTTAGCAAGCGATGGTCCCACATTTACAAAAAAAACTCATTAAAATCATTCACAATTTTAGTCACATCATCTGTTTCAGATTTACCACTATTGAACACGGCGGGATAGGAGGAAGCTTTCTGTTTTCTATGTAATATGTCATTTATTGTATTCCATGTGCTTTTGGGATCATTTTGACTTTCACTAAATTCATGATGATAGTGGTTTTTCTTTGAAATTCGAATCACATTATTGAGTTTATTTCTGTACGTTTTGTACTGTGACCTATTTTTAATAGAAGGGTTCTTTAAGAAAGTACGAAGAAGTTTGTTTTTCCTTTTGATAGAATTAAGTATGCCACTTGTCATCCAGGGGTGGCGTTTAGACCTTTGTTTTGTCTTACTGATATGATGTAATGGAAAAGCATTATCATAGATTAATTTGAACTTTTCAACAAATACATTGTAGGCAATGTTGGGGTTATTTTAACAAAGAACCTCATTCCACTCTTGATTCGAAATCATTGAGATGAAATTATTAATATTGCTTTGCGAGTAGTTACGCACTAATGTAGCCTCATTTCTCGGAGAAAAATCCTTATGAACGTTTAAGAAAATTGGGAAATGGTCACTAATATCAGCAACAAATATGCCTGCAGCACGCTCATAACTTACGTTTGTGAAAGCAGTATCTAGCAAAGAAGCAGATGTGCTGCTTACCCGGGTAGGTTTACTTATGACTGGGTAGAAGCCATTCGAAGAGGCAGTGTTCAAAAGATCGTTCGACGTTACAGAATTTAGCATGTTAATAAAATGACATGTGTTTGTTAAGGCGAAAATAAATCAGTCATGGCTGGTACTGGTATGATACAAATTCCTTTAAAACATACATTGTGACTCTGTTTGATACGTTATACTATGAATGGAAGCAATCATTGTACAGTTCAGTGGTAAGTATATGTTGCGTTTGATATTTACAAGGACATACGTTGTTATAGTATAAAGATTAAAGCTGAATTATCAAAACTAAAATTATTATCTTTTCTCGAGGTAAGACGAATACCCTCATTCTATTTCGGTGGTAACACCATTGATGTGGTTGATGATTATGTATATCTTGGTGTAACGTTTAATTTTAATAATAAGTTCACTTAACGCAAAATGTAAAGAAGTGAGTCAGGCAAAGAAAGTTCTTTTCAGTTTGCTTACTAAGTTTATAACCTTAAGCTTCCCTTTGATCTATTGTTGCAACTTTTCGATCAGCTTGTTACTCCAGTTTTACTGTATGATAGGGAGGTTTGGGGTTTCGAGGATCTTAGGCAAGTGGAAGCTTTTCATCTTAACTTCTGTAAACAAATTCTAAATGTAAAGAAATCCACACCAAATTGTATGGTTTATTGGGAGCTTGGGAGGTACAGTATTACTCGAGTTATTGAGGTAAGAATCGTGGCATACTGGGGTAGATTGATCTACAGTAAGGATAATAAGTTAGTAGATATAATGTATAAACGCTTAAGAATTTTGCACGACAAAAACATCTACAAATCGCCTTGGATATGTCGGATTAAAAACCTCTTTGAAAAAGCAGGCATGCCCTTTATGTGGAATTATAATTCTATTGATACAAACTGGCTCGATAAAACAATTGGTTTAAGATTAAATGATATTTATGCTCAAGAGTGGATTTGGGATGCCAGTCGCAATTCTCAGTGCAAAGTTTATAGGATTTTTAAGAGGGGAACTAAAACTTGAAAAATACCTCACCACTCTTCCCCTAAAAAATAGGTCAGAACTACGTAGGCTCCGTTGCAGTTACAGCAGAATCCCCACTGTGAGTGGCAGATACCTTGATATAAACTTTTGTGATCGAATTTTTACGTTGGGTAATTAATTGAAATAAATTAGAAGATGAATACCACTACTTGTTTGAATGCCCCATGTTTTCCAGAGAAAGGTCCAAGTTCCTAAAGCCATATTACTATGACACCATAACACCCTTAAAATGGAAGACTCGCTTAATACAGGTAGTAAGAAAATTTTGCTAAATTTAAGCTACTTTAGTGCTAAAACATTTTTTTAATTTCGCTGAAGGTGCAGTGGTTTCCACTGTCAAACGGGCAGGTTGTTATTATTTTCCCTTCTTTTCTCTTCTTTTCTGTCTTTTTCTTTTCTTCTCCTTATCTTACGTCATTTCTATGTTTTTATATACACCTTAAGATATATATATATATATATATACATATATATATATATGTATATATGTAGTCCAGTCTCTTTAACCTCCTCGGAGGTGTCATAGAGAATGATAATAAACAAACATAAGCAAATATCACCGAGGAAGTAAGGTTTCACACGACAGGAAGTAGTCTTTCTTTTCTCACGTTTTACGAAAAGAGGACGCTTGTCAACTAGACTGTACGTACTGGAGTATTTCGTTCATTACTAACGAGGGTGACGGTGGCACAAAAGGTTAGGAAAATTTGTACGCTTTCATATGGGAGCATTTGAACGCTTTGAGACATGCATATGCATGTCATATATCTCTGATTGGCTAAACCCCTAACCCTAATTCTAACCCTGATTGGTCCTAACACTCTGTGCCACCGTCGTAGTGGAACTGTAGTGTAGAACAGAAATTCGAAAACGTATAGAAGGCGTCTACACAGTAGTTCCCAATGAACGTAGTGTACTATATTGTGTACAACTAATACTACGACCTTGAGCAAGACTAGACAGGAAGTGAAGTGTCACTACAAATACTAACGGATAAGTGTTACTGAGTTCTACCGGTACAGAACACATACGGGGCTTGAGGTAACGTGCAGATATTGAAATATTATGTGACTACCTAAACTTTTCTCTTTAGTAAGATATTGAGATGTGAACATCCGACATCTTATTACCTCAATACTTTACCGTAAAAATGTTTGGCTAGCAAATTACAGGATCTAAATAACTTCATCACTTCACTGGAAGGCATTGAAATAGTGACATCTGACATCTTATTATCACAATGTTTTAGCGTAAAACATTTTGAAAAATATTTAACTGCAGGATGTCACTATCTTAATATCTTGACAGGATAGCATCGGTATATTGAAATCAAAGATCTCGTTATCTCAATATTAAAGGGTAAAATATCGAGATATTAATAAGAAACGATATCTCAGAATTCAAATATCGTGACAGGTAAGATGTTGAGGTATTGGCATCCTATATATTTGTCACGCAGAGAGTTAAGATTAAATTCTTGGTTGCTGCCCTCTGTTTAGTAGGCCGAGTTCTCTCGGAGAGCCGAGCCAGTCTGTATAGCCTAGACAGCATATCTTTCTATTGTTAAGCAAAGTGATGAAGTGTTAAACCCCTAAAGGGATGTTGTGGGTGAGGCGTTTCCCGCGAAAAGCAGGCAGTTGCCGCACATCTTGCAACGGGGATGGACTAGAATCGAGGAGCAGACTCCGACATATTTTTACTGCCAAGGGCAGATTTACCATTGAGGGTAATATATTTATGTCTACTGTGAAGACAAATTTAAAAGCAATTCGTCGCAGAGGTCGATCATTGCAGTGTAGATATCGTCGTTGAGGTCGATAATCTAAAAAATAAAAGTATAAAAGGTCTGGAGGCTCTGGGCACTTAAAGCCCCACCCAACGAAATTGGAAAGTCCATTCAGTACAGAAAAAAATCATTCCGGAGATCCGTAAGTTGTATTTATTATTTTGGTGCTAGTAAAAAGGTGAAAATGTTAGTATTTCTCACCAAACTTTAGGGTCATGGTGAAAACTTTAGTAAGCATGAGATTAATGGGAAAATTGTTCAAGACAGGCAGTAAGTGTAAACAAATGCAAGAGTAAAAGCTATGCACAACGTGCATTAAGTGTAAATAGAAATGCAAAAGCAGTGAAATGAAGAAGTGTAAAAATGAAACAAAGACAAAGCATTAAAATGTGCTGAATGTATTATCGTAGTATCCATAAGAAAGTATTTCAGGGAAAAGAGGATGAAATGTGTGTGACGAAAATATTGAGTATTTTGGTTGCTGAGAGCAGTATATTAATTAATTTAAATGCCGTCCATTATTGTATGACAAATGTATGCTAAGTTGCATTATTGGGAAATTTCCGGGGACGAATTAGTCACTTTCGAGAAAGGTATTGCTATGGTGATGCTAGTCATGTGTTGTAATTTTGTACACTCCACCAGGGTTTATACGAGGCAGTTTTGGCTCATTACCTCAGCCACCACCAATTCCCTCAGTCGTCTCATCACCTTATTGCATTCGTTCTCGGCTCTTCCAAGGGACAGCTACACACTAACCTGCTGGGCAGAGCACTCGTCAAATTAATACGCGTAGCCACCGGATGAATACAACCAAACCCTATTCGCGCACACTCACCCTTCGCCAACTGGAAGTAGTTTCTCACGGACCACAAGTCCGCTGACAATCTCAAGGACTGACGGACGGTTTGGTTTGTTTGTTTATTTATTTATTTGTTTATTTGTTTGTTTGTTTGCTTGCTTGTTTGTTTGTTTGTTTGTTACCTTTTAAGCTTCCTGAATCTTCAATGAAGTACAATGGGAGATTAAGTACAATGGGAGAGGGATTAGTGGTGTTAACTAGCAGGGCTGTAACACCCGAGTCCGGACTCGGACTCAATTCCGGACTCGAGTCCAGTTTTTTCTGGACTCGGAATTGGCCCGGAATGGGAGGTTCTGGAATCGGAATTGGCCCGGAATGGGCTGCAACTGGACTCGGACTCGGAGCCGAGTCCAGCCGAGTCCACTTAAGTGAAAATTTGATGCCCCCTAGCATATTAGCTCATATTTACCACTGGTCTATCAGCCTATTATCTGGGAAAAGTGCCCCTGGGGATGTTTGCAACAGTGGGGGCATGGGAGTTATATACTGAGAATCAGCTGGGGTTGAAACTTACTCAGGTTGGAATTTTGTAGGTGGGGCAAGGGCTTTTTCTTGGGAAAAGGATTTGCTAAGTCCTCCTGGGGCTCCAGGCTAGCCAGGGGTACATTAATTGGTCTGGTCTTGTAACCAATGAACTATTCAAGAATGTATGAAATAAAGAAGAGAAGGTTTTAACAAAAATGTCTCTCTAAGTTAGTTGGAAAAGTGCTACATGATACATGCCTGGTTGAACTTGTATCATGCCTAGTTCCTGTAATGGCAACAGTGGCATTAACAATTGTCATTACCCAGCTACAGAAATTCTTTGATTGAAGAACTGACACATCCCTTCAGGTTATTCAACTTAAACAGATTTATCTATTCAAGCAGTGACCACTATAGTCTGCAAGATGTGAAGTTAAATACAACAAAAGTGAAGGTTACTGTTGGGCAGGGTTGGAGTCAAGTCCACCTGTCCCAAGTCTGAGCAAAGTCTGTGTCGATGGTCAGAATCCAAGTCAGAGTCCAGACGGCCTTGAGACTAAGCTGTGTCTGAGTCAAACCAGGATCCGAGTCAGATTCTGGCAGCATTTTTGAACATATCTCTTTTGATGGGGTGTATGTACAGGTAGTGGGGGTGCTCACTGACCTCTAACTGACTACCAGAGACCTATAGTGTTTACTTACAACTAAAAGCAGTCTGAGAATTGTGCATTAGGCTATCAGTGATTATGCCAGGACTGCCTGAGGGGGCAGAGTGCCCAAAAGTGGGGGGAAGGGGGGAGCAACCTGAAACCTGACAATGGGGAGGGTTGTGTAAGCACATCAAATATAATACAGGCATCACCTAGGGCTTGATTCTTGGCCTTCAGAGGTAAATTTTTATCAACGTCATCATGGTAAAGTGAAATGGCTTGACGGCCAAAGTTCATGCAGGCTAATTATAGTGTCTCTGGTTATATTCCAGGCTCTTTAATATATATGGCATGCTATCTCTGCAGCTACTGCAGGCTTCAGGTTGCATGGACACCTTAGTCACTAGTAAAGCCAACAGGACAGCGGTTGTCAATGCCCATGCAAAACCAGCTGCAGTCATATATGTCTTCATTCATGTATATTGCAGTGTATATAAGTATTGAACCAATGGATCGTATACAGCACACATAGTTAAGTTGCAGCTTGAAGAGAATGAGTTCAAACTGTTAGGCATAGGCCCAACAATATACTGCGGTTCAAAGTCCTTACGCTGGCTGCATGAAAGTTCTACAGTACATGTCCAGTATATGCAGTGCAGCAGCTGGTCTTGCTGACAAGTGGTTACAAGCATAAGCGCTTGCTAGATAGATTTAACCTAAAAGTTTTTAAAAAGCTTCTTACTCATACTGTGTCTGCACCGTGTGTCGTCCATGAGGGAGATGATCGAGTTGTTCATGCAGTACTGTACATGATGATGAACTCATTAGAACTGAACCATAAAAGTTAAAACCGTACCAGTCAATGAACTGTTTTCCCAAGGTAAGGCTGTAGTATACTATAGGTAGCAAGGAACGACTACGTAACTGAATGTAACGCTGAACTTTCTAGCAGAACTGGTACTACATGTACACATCTATAGTCTTGACTTACTATAGGTGCATTCTACTAATACTGTGTGATACAACATACACTGTACTTCAGATCACGTAGGTCTATATACTAGTGCAAGTGGGGTCAACTGGATCTGAGGACTGCCTTTAATTGTAACCAACATTTATGCTGTTGGCAATATAGGCCTAAAGGCCTATAGCCTACTCTCCCAGTTGATCCCCATCTGGCCACCACCTGCCCTCTACATATTACCCTCATCAAAAGTATAGTACAAAGGTCCTTGAACTACAGTAAATTAAGTTTACTAAAATTAAGCTCCATTCGGCATGACATGACTGATCTGTACAGTTAGTACTGCAAAATTCATATACATCAACAGAAGCTATATTGACCTAGACATATGCTGTTATAGACAGTTTGTTTACATCTTATCTGGATAAAACTTACAAATGCAAGAACTACCCCCTTTGTAGCAGTTTAATACTAAGCCTTCCTTAGTATATAGTCTAGCTACACAGTATAGCCTTTTTGTAAAATTTGTGACAGAAGACAGGATGCAAAAAAGTATCACCTCCTTCAGAGCCCATAATAAATTTATGGTTTGAATAGGAGGATTTTAGGAGATTCACTGACAATGTACTGTAAGGCAAGGCGCAGAGCTATGTTCATTGTTTGCATTGTGCAAAGTGTGTAACAATCAATAGGCACATATTATACCAGTGAGTGGATTAGGCACAACTCAAGGTATTATTAGGTACCATACTGCTATAGTGTAGTTTGTATTTTCCTTGAATCTTTCAGTGCTTTGGAGATTTGTATAGTCTCCTCTTAAACTCTCAGACCCAGAAAATCTGACTGCTTTTGTTATAAAAACTGTTAATTGGCTTTGATTGTACTGTAAATAGTAGGTAGTTGCTCCAATACATCCTTGGTTCATACAACAAGCCCATGGTTCAAGTTGATTAAGCTATTCAAGCACTGACCATCAGCCTGTAGGATTACAAGGTGTGAAGTCCAATCATACAAAATGGCAGTGAATTAGCTATATGTTTATAGGCATCAGAAAATAATCAATACTAATTTGCCAAAGTTGTAAGTTTTGTGTATTTGAAATCAAGTAGTGTAACAGGTATGAAAATTGCACTTTACTTCAAACCATAGAGATGATGACGTGTCAGTACAGGCATCAGCAGGTGCAATTGTAAGGATGTTGCGACATATTTTTGGGGGTGGGTAGGGTGGGGTGGGGCTACAATATGTAGATTTAATTTGCAGCTGGGCTTTAATATATTTTAAGCTAACATTTCTGGGGATATCTATGTCTTCACTGTGTCCGGACTCATGACCTGTTACCCGTACCTGTACCGGCCCCCATCCGTACTCATGGCCCGGTTCCCATACCTGTACCCACGCCCATGGCTTGGTACCCGTACTCATGACCAGCTGGTACCTGTACCTGCACTCATGCTCCTGTGTTTACACTACACCGCGGCGCTGCCAATTTCCAAGGATTTTACTGCACATTTATTTATGGGATGGACTCGGACTCGGCTCGGACTCGGGTCCTCTGGACTCGGACTCGGCTTGGACTCGGGTGGTACCGGACTCGGAATTGGCCCGGAATTAGGGTCACTGGAATCGGAATTGGCTCGGACTCGGATTAGGTGGACTCGGTTACAGCCCTGTTAACTAGTTTTATGAGTTTGACCGTAGTATGATCGTCGTCTTCAATGGGATTTCTGAAATTTTCTTCTTCTATCCAAGTATTAACTCCATGTTGATATGTGAATTGTTGTCTGTTAAAAAGATAGATCTTCTTATCTGAATACTTAAGGGCAAAATGTGTAAATATTAAGCAACGGTTGTATTGTTCCAGAAAAAACGAGAAACTTGAATTCGAAACATTAACATCTGAATGTATTAAAATATCTAAATATTAAAATATTTAAAGACCTTAATATCGTACCATCGTGTCAGTCACAGTAAAGTATTGAGATATCAAAATATCGGATGTCAACATGTCGAGATCTTGCTGTCAATATATTAATATATGGTGATTTATTTACTTCATATTAAAATCTGTTGAGCTTGAAATATTTAGTTTCCATTATGGAAGATGCCAATGTTGTAATTCCTTCCTGTTAACATATCAACATGTTGATATCACGTATTAAGATAATAAAACTATGCCAAAGTGAAAATTTGAGATATCCAGATCTAGGATGTAAATATCTTGATATATTTTGCCAAGATATTAAAATACGGACATTATTAAACTTAAGATCTACGCACACAGCACGGGCACACACACATTCACGGGCGCACACTCGATGCCTTCCGGGGCACTAGGAAAGGACACGGTTAGGCACCGTATGCAAGGGAATTTCTCAGCAAAGCTGCCGCGAACGAGGCGAGTGGACGTACGTGCTTGAGGACGGGCTGCGAACCAAGGCGGGCACGTGCAGCCCCACGTGACTTCTCGTGTCAGAGGCCGTGACTTCATGCAGTACGCCAGTTTCGAGCCGCGCGTGAGCTAGAAAAGACATGCGAGAGCGGAGCCCTCGCCGGCTGCCCCGGTACCCGCCAAGAGCCACGTCGGTGAAGGCACCCATACGCACTTTCACGGCCGCACACATTCACTGGCGCACACTCGATGACACACGGGACATTGGGTAAGGACCCGGTAGGGAATGCAAGGGAATTCCCCCCACATATACATATTTATATATATAATATATATGTATTGATGACCGAATTCAAAGGCGATTGCTATCAGAAACTAAACTGGACTATAAAAGAGCTGTAGAAATTGCTCGGAGTATGCAGTTAGCATCCAAAAACCTTCAGGACATAAATACAAGTCAGAAGTCAAACCCATTGGGAGTGCACAAATTCCAAGGTACAAATACCAAAGTAGGGGCCAAGCCTAAGCATAGCACAAACAAGTCCAAGCAGTCACAGGCCAGCAAACAAAATGCAGGTGCTTCCAGAACATGTTATCGTTGTCTTGGGACAAATCATAGGGCGCCAGGGTGTCCATTTCTTGATGCTGAGTGTCACTTCTGCCACAAAAGAGGTCACATCAAAAAAGCATGCGGAAACGAGCTGCAGATAAAAATCACATCACCAAGCAGGAAACGAATGTTTTGAATGATGATTTTGACTCAGGTTACTCAGCTGAAACGTACACGTTGTTCTATGGATCATCAAAGAGGGTGCCGCCAATAATAGTCAAGGTTGAAATGGAGGATAAACCAGTAACTATGGAGATTGACACAGGGGCCGGAATATCCATCATAAGTCAGTCAACAGTACGTAAGTTGTGGGGAGATAAGGGACCTGTAATTTTCCCAACGCAGATCCAACTTCGCACGTATACAGGGGAAGAGGTTAAAGTGTTAGGTCAGATCCGGGTGAAAGTTCGCCATGGAGACACAACAAAGCACTTACCTTTATTAGTAGTTGCCAATGATGGCCCTACATTATTTGGCCGTGCATGGCTGGAAGAAATCTCTGTACAGTGGAAGAAGGTTCATGCAGTTAATAATCTTCAAGGTCTGAAATCAGGGAGGAGCCAGTATCCTGAAGTTTTTCAAGAGGGATTAGGTACATACAAAGGGCCTAAAGTTAAGTTGTATGTTGAGTCAGATGTAAAAACCCAAGTTTTACAAAGCAAGGCCCGTTCCTTTTATGTATAGGAAAAAATAGAGTGTGAGCTAGAGAGGTTACAAAGGGAAGGTGTAATTTCACCAGTTGCATATAGTTAGTGGGCGTGTCCCATTGTGTCTATTCTCAAATCTGGAGGCCAAGATGTTCGCATCTGTGGTGACTACAAACTAACGAAAAATCAAGTGTCTGCATTAAACCGCTATCCAGTACCTAGGGTCGAGGACCTTCTGTCTTCACTAGCTGGAGGGAAAGTTTTTACCAAGCTGGACCTGTCGAACGCATACCAGCAAATGGAGCTAGATGATGAGGCAAAGCAGTTTACCACTATAAACATTCACAAAGGACTTTTCCAATATAATCGTGTTCCTTACGGAATTAAGTCTGCACCTAGTATTTTCCAACGTCAAATGGAAATCTCATTGAAAGATATTCCTCATACTGTTGTATTTTTGGACGATATCTTAGTAACGGGGGTAGATGAGGAGGAGCACAGGGCTAATTTAAATGAGGTCTTGAAAAGATTGCAAATTAGTCATGGCCTCAGGGTAAAGTTCAAAAAGTGTGTGTTTGGGGCAAAAGAGGTGGTTTATCTTGGAAATAAGATCACAGCAGGGGGGGGGGGGTTAGTCCAACTGGAGACCAAGTGACAGCAGTCAGAAATGCCCAGCCCCCAGAAAACCTCACCCAATTAAGGTCATTCTTGGGTATGCTCAACCATTATACTAAGTTCTTGAAGGATGTTGCTACAGTAATTGAGCCTTTAAACAGGTTGTTGAGAAAAGAGACAAAATGGTCTTGGGGTAAGGAAGAACGGGAAGCTTTTAGTAAAGCTAAGAAGATGTTGTGTTCTGAAACAGTACTTGTTCACTATGATAATCGTAAGAAAATTGTTTTGTCATGTGATGCATCTAATGTGGGTATATCAGCTGTCTTAGCACATGAAAATCCAGATGGTGCTGAATCACCTATTGCATGCGCTTCACGTACCCTATCATGCTGAACGAAACTACAGTATGGTAGAAAAAGAAGGCTTAGCTTGTGTGTTTGGGGTCACAAAGTTTTACCAATATCTGTTAGGGGTTAATTTCACTCTGGTGTCGGACCACAAACCCTTGATGCGTTTGTTCAATGAATCTAAAGGGGTACCACAAATGGCTTCAGGGCGCATCCAAAAGTGGGCTCTAACTTTAGCAGCCTATGATTATGAAATCAAATTCAGGCTGGGAAGTTAAACTATGGTGCCGATGCACTTAGTCGATTACCCCACTCTACAGCAGCTGTTACGAAGTTCAAGCTAGAAACAAAATGAATTTTAACGACTGAAGTTCAGATGTAAGAGAAACCCAAGTCGAAAAGTTTTTAACGAATTTTAAAAGGCAGACTAATGAAGAAGAGAATAAGTATTCAAATTTCAAAGTAATGTAATTCCACCTTCTGGTAACGAAAACAGTTTAACAAAGTAACATTTTACAACATATTAAAAGGTACCGGTACTTACAAATGAATACAACTTAACTTAAGCGCCCATGGAGGTACCTCCGGTTGACTCTAGTCCCTCTGAATGGCGTCTCCGGTCGTCGGGTAGGCCTAGCGGCTGGTGGAAGGCGGTATGGAGTCCCCGAGACTGAGTTAACAGGGAGATGTCAAGCCAGGATCGTCGGGCCGAGGCTGGGGGGATGCGGTGTAGAGTCGGAGACCGGAACAGAAAAGTATCAGGAACAGGGAATATAAAGGAAATATCAGCAAAACAGGCAAAAGAACACAGGAGGGAGAAGTTCTGCAACAGGCACAGGAAAGCAACGAAACATAGTCCAAAGGAGCATTCTGAACTCAGGGAACGAAAGGACGGCTATCTCCAAGTCATGGTTTGTACGGAGTGTAAGGAGGAGAGCCTCAGCCACACCTTGAACAGTCGTCTTTAAAGCAGGATCGATATACGTCAGCAGAACTTAAACAATAGCAAAGTACACTTATACATAGTTCTTCACGCTAGTAAATTAACATATCATTAAACAGAGTTATGCCAGGTGAATGGGCACAATACTGAAGAATACAAACAAAGCTTAACAAATTCATCCAACAACACAATGCATACTACAGCCCCTCAGGCAAATAATCATAATTCTCTTGTATATAACGCAGCTGACACTACACCTATCCCGGGAGATGTAGTATTGTTGATGGAATGCATCCACAACAAACAGTCACCAGTCAACTCTAAGGAAATCAAAATTTGGACAGACAGAGATCCACTTTTGTCTCATGTAAGGCATAGTATTAGCTCTGGGGAGTTCAGTGATCCAGAGGTGCAAGTGAACAATTCTTACAGGAGTTCAAGGTTTACAGAAACCGCAGAGAGGAACTTAGCATACAGGATGGATGTGTTCTTTGGGGGGGGGTTGAATAGTGGTCCCACCCCAAGGTAGAGAAAGGGTCATTAAGCAGTTGCATGAGGCTCACCCAGGGATTACAGTAATGAAAGGAATAAGCAGAGCCTATGTCTGGTGGCCTAGTTTGGACAAAGACATTCAAAAGTGTGTTGAAACATGTGAAAAATGCCAGGTTAACAGGAAGGGGTCTCCTGAAACACCATTCAGTATGTGGGAGTGGCCGAAAACTCCTTGGTCACGTATACACATAGACTTTGCAGGGCCATTCATGGGTAAACGATTCATGGTTGTAGTTGACACACAGCAAATGGCTTGAAGCTGAAGTAATGACATCAATTACAGCAGAGGTTACTATTGAAAAGCTACGTAAAATGTTTGCATGTTTTGGTCTACCCGAAACAATTGTGTCAGACAATGGAGCTACATTCACAACCGCAGCATTTGCAGAGTTCACCAAGCGCAACTCTATCAAACACCTCACATGTGCATTATTTAAGCCTGCATCAAATGGCCAAGCGGAAAGGGCGGTGCAAACATCCAAAAATGGCATAAAGAAGATGACTGATGGCTCCATTGAGACAAAATTGTCACGGTTCTTATTTAGTTACAGAAACTTACCACATTCTACCACACGGGTAACCCCTGCTTCATTAATGTTTAAGAGAGATTTAAGGGTGCCGCTAAGTCTGGTACATCCAAATATTCAGTCTCGTGTTGTAGCTAAGCAAAATCAACAAAAAGCTGCTCACGACGCCCATGCAAAGGAAAAGACCATCTCTGTTGGGGATAAGGTTTTCGTTAGAAATTACCTAGGGGGACCAAGGTGGCTTCCTGGGGTTGTGACGGATCACTCCAGCAAGTAATTGTGGGTGGAACTTAATGATGGTAGAATGGTACGGAAACATATGGATCAAGTTCGACCTCGGTATACAAATGATGCTGATCAGGGGACTGGGGAGGAACTCACCCAAGAGGAACTAGGGGAGCAACTTTTTCCAGGGGGGTTGAACTAGGGACAAACCCAGTTTTAGGTGGTGGTGAAGGCACAAACTTGTCTTCACAGGAATTCCCAAGGGAAACTGAAGACAAGGTAGTTCCCGAGGATGAAGCTAGCCCACCCAACCAGGAAATCCCTTTAGAACCTCAAAGTACAGCCCCAGTGCTCCGGAGGTCAAAACGAATCCCTAAACCCAGAAAGGTGTTAGATTTGTAGATGTAGTTGTATCAAGTTAGGGAGATGATGGTCACGATTTCTGTATTTATGTTACATAAGTTTATTTCAGATATTATTCTCCACTTTGACCAAAAAAGTATGATACCAATGTTATTGTAATTAATATTTAAGCCAAAGGTAGTCTAAGCTAAGTGGGGGGGGGGGGGATGTTATGGCGATAAGCTGTGTTACTATTATGGCACATTGCCACTACCGTATAATTGTATAATAATTTATGTTACCGTCCCAGCATCGTTTGGCTAGCGTCTGCTATGCATTACGTATGTTTACACACATGTGCATGCTGCATTGGTCTACAACGTTACTCTGAATACACTCCTGATCGTGCTTCCTAAAGGCTGTGTCAGTGTCGTTATTCTTACTCGGCCAACCTCACCAGATATTACAATATCATATAGAAAACTACAAACGGGGTTTTCCTCCGATACAAACGGTGTTCAATATTATAACAGTAGACCAAAATACAATACGAATCATACAATTGGATTTCAAGCCACTACCAGTGGTTTCGTGGTCACGCACTCTTCAGATGGCTGTGAATGAATGAACCTTTCTACAGAGAGCCTACGATGTTATGGTCCACCGGGTTTTATTTTGTTGTGACCATTAGCGGCTCGCCATAGGGGCACGGGGGGCACTTGCCCCCCAAAAGTTTGCAAAGCATGGTCTTCAATTTTCCAAAAAAAAAAAAATAATAATAAATAGGCCTAAATAAAACAAAGTATGTAATTCGAGATGGGTTAGGAGCTCCCTTTTCCTTGACTCGGTTTAATATTAAGGAAGTGAATAACTTTCCAATGCAATGTCGCGAAGGTTAAACATTAATAAAGTGCTTTCAAAACGACATTTTTTTCGGCGCGCTTCGCGCGCGTTTTCTTAGTTGCTTGTTTGCTACTATATATACTTCAGACATCACCAATGGACCTACCATTAGTGCGAGCTAAGGTTATCAAAACAAATGATCATGCTGTGATTTTTGTAATCTAATTAGCTTAGGCATCATAATGTCATTTACAGAGGGTAACGGTAATGCTGGAGGTAAATGTCCATAATTTTGCAGACACTTCAGAGCTTTCGGGGTCATTAGATACACAACCCATTAGCCATGTTGATTATCATCCACGACTAAAAGCAGTTTTGCCCGGGTGTCACCTGGCCAGATTAGCATAGCTACCTGTCTACTAAAAGTTGTAACGGGCATGTAGCCTAAACGTATTGTGTTTCCCATAGTAGAGGAGATTTCCCTTCCCTTGTCCAAATTGACAGCGCCGTTGGCCCACGAGCGGTCTTATGACTGTCAAATGGCATGTTATAAGCAAAAGATTCTCCACTCCTGTGCTAAAGTATACCGTTTCAGTTGATTTTAAATAGACACACCAAACAGTCAATCTAAGTTCAGCGTAGTGAGACTTTTTGGCCTAGAAATTTGTATATAGGATGAGACGGTCTGAGTTGGGGAATTTCCCTCCGGCTGTAAAAATTTTCGTTTCGTAAAGGTAGTGTGTTCCTGAATAGTGGTATCATTTCATCCTTTTCAAGTGTCTTCAGTGCTCGAAATTTTCGTTAGTTTAAGAAAACAATCCAGAAAACCAACATTTTATGGTTTCTTGGCAAAGCTGAAACACATTGTGTGACACAATAAAAAAAAACAAAATATTTAAAGGTGGGGCTCATTTTATACAAATGGATCAAGCCGCTTTGCCCGTTTCACCTGCCTCTTACTTCCCCTATGGATTAGCGATCGGCTGATATGGTTGTATTTATTTTCATAGGCGTAGGAAGCGGGGGGGGGGGGGGCATGGGGGCTAAAGCCCCCCAGTCAAAAATGTGAGGGGGATGACGTATGCTTCCGCCCCCAAGATCCAAGGGCAAAAACCCCTTTTTTGTCTCTTCTGTAAGAAATGTCAAAAATTTGCTGTAATTTTCCTCAAAGTTTGTCCAAAATGATGCACCAAATTGCATCTGAGGACCCTCAACTACCCAAAAATTTTCCAGAGGGGAGGGGGACACCCCGTCCCCTTAGACCCCTCCCCCAGGACGGCTATCCGAAACAAGGTTCAGCCCCCGTCTCGAAAAGCTTCCTACGCCTATGTTTATTTTTAAAGTAGTCAGCTCATGACTGACCGCCTGAAATGGTTTTTGAAGAGCTCTTGAAAACTACATGGGGCATCGCTGTAATACATTATAATAACCATACTCCTATTGGATTATCCGGAGCTGACCATTTATATTGCCGGGGGGGGGGGGTCCTCCGAACCTCCCTGAATACGGACTTGAGTTTGCCCCCCCTCCCCCCCCAAACAGAATTTCTTAGAGCCGCCCATGGTTGTGACCGAGTTTGATTTTATGTGCCTACAAGCGGAGATTAGCTCTGAACGGGAGTTGAGCAAGTTGCACTTGCTTGTCATGGATAGGATACAAAGCTTTTCCTGAATGCACAGTGAGCATTGATTGCGTGAAGCTTGGCGTGTAAGACATACCGATAAGATAGACCACTTTATGTCGTACGTTGAGTTTGACCGTGTAAGATTCCAAATGTGTTTTGAAAACTCGGTTTCATTCTTATATTTTGCATGGCGGAAAGATTTAGATGATTATTCTACCTTAACTTGAACGAACCCCCGTCATGCCTATGTAGGTCATGATGCTGCCCTTAGACGTTACGTCAGACCGGTAAATTACGGATTTTTTCATACAGTCTCCGCTGACTGGGCAGTTGCTTTTTTGTGTACGATTGCAAGTTCGTTTATATACTTGGATGAAGAGACTAGAATTACAACTGCACTCACAGAGATAACATGTACACCTTGAGTCGCGAAGCTTTCGGCTATCTATTCAGCCTTCTTCAGCAAGTTTAAAAACGTTCAATGTAAAACTTTCAGACTAAAAAGATTCTAAATGGGATATAAGCATTTAAAACGGGTCGCAAGCAAGAAACACATTCTAAAATCTACCTACATAATAAGGCTAAAAGGGTAAGACGTATAAACAGCTGAAAAAAACAGTAAAAAGTAAACACTCAAAACAACTGTAACAGGTAGCATTAAGGAGATAGAAACAGAAAACTTAAAACAGTCTACAGAAACTAAGAAAGGCCTAGAATCTATCTTGCAAAATAACAATGCTTAATGCGAAATACGATATAATAAAAACTAAATGACCCAAAATTTTTACCGTAAAAAACTAACCCTTTTGTACGAATTAAATTTTTTTCTTTTGTTGAGACCTGAAGGAAATAAAGTATGTAACTGAGCCAGCTAGTAGCCCTCTCTTTTGGTAAGAACAGAATCAATATTTGATGAAGCGTAAATCTGCTCAATTATCATGCACTTAATTGAGAAATATGGTGCGGAGCAAAATTAAAATGTACTGCCAATTCGCATCTACCTCGGTTATTAAGAAGGTCGGATTTATGATTTCTGAATCTGATTTTAAATTCTGTAGCGGTAGATCCAACATATTGCAAATTTCAAGCAAGTAGCTAAATAAATCACATTTTTACTTGTACATGATACATAACTCTTAATTTGATTAACCTTTTTCGTGGCACAACTAGAAAACGACGAACCCTGTAATAGAAAATTAAGGCAAAGGTCGCCTCTTGTGCGAATACATTTGTAACAACTCACTTCATCAGTATTCCTTGCAATGTTTTGATTGGATGTTATCTCTGTAGTGTTGAACTGTACGAGGAGTTTGTTACAGTCATTTGCCTGATGATCGCCTAACAGGGTGCGTGAAACTCCGAGTAGCAAAAAGCTGTAATTAAATCGTCTGTACTATTATATATATATATATATATATATATATATATATATATATATATATATATATAAAAGTTGAAATAACTTCACAAAACACCACCAAAATGGTATCATAAAATGTATTGAATCCAAAGCGCTTTCACCCGTTCGTGCGGGATCTTCAGAGGTAAATGACACGAGTATGTACAAAATTAGTTGATACAAAGAAATTGGAGAGGTGTAATGGTAAATGCCAATTAGACTTGGCGGATGTTTTTACACACTCAAGTAAACATCGTTAGATTATAGGCCTCTCTGCTCTGTGCCCATCAAAGAGGCTATTTACCGGATTAAAGCTCAACAAAGAAGCTATTTACAATGTGATGCCGCACAGCGGCGAGAACTCCAAGAAGACAAATACAATGGTTAGCTACAGAGGCGGCGCCAGGGTTTTTCGATGGGGGGGGGGGAAGCATGCTGGTTCGGACCCAGCTTTATTGTTTGGTGTTTGGGGGGTGCAGGCATTGAAGACTTCCGAGCCTCACTCTACCCCCCAACCCCCGTGTCAGAACCTGCATTTTTGGCGTTTTCATTTTCTTGGACTTTATTTTTCTCTCTCAAAAAACCTTTTCTTTTCTAAAATAAATACGAACTGTGAGAAGGGTTGTTTGTCTGTCAGTGAAAATCGCTCCCGCACTGAATGAGACGCTTCAACTATGCAGCAGGCGCGGCCGAACGAAAAAATATTGGGGGGGGGGGAGGCTGAGTGCAGCAAGACTATCTAAGCGGAGCGCCACCATCAGTCGGCGCGGAGCGTACAAGCAAATTTTTGGCTTCACAAACCCTCCAGATGGCCGGAAATCGCACTTCCCGAGTGTTCTAAGCTGCATGTACCCAGCCTTGAAATATGGATCATATGTCTGCAATTTCTCAATTAAGGAGAAAAAATAAATATATGAAAAATGGTAATACATATTTCTATGCGGAGCGCCACCATCAGTTGGCGCGGATCGAACGTTCAAGAAAATTTTTGACTTTGCAAACCCTCCAGATGGCCGGAAACGGCACTTCCCGAGTGTTCTAAACTGTATGTATTCATCCTTGAATTATAGATCTCATGTCTGCAATTTCTTAAGTAATGAGAAAAAATTAATCTTCATCATGTGATTTTTTTCTTGCTTATATAAAAGCCGAATCACTGAGGAAGGGTTATGCGCAAAGTTGAATTTTATAAAATGGTGAGGAATCATAACTCTTATGAGATAACATTAAATTTTTACCTATAGTTATTCTAGTTTTTGAACCAATGATGTAACCAAATTTGCAAGCTAAAGTAAACTTTACGCAAACAGGACTGACGTCATTTCCTCACATCAATAGGCTGATATATGTATATCGTTAAATTTAAATCCGATTTAGTGTCCTTCATAATCGTATGGTATCATTACGTAATATGCATAGGAGATATTGAAATTTTACAAATTGCACCCTTAAGGGTCTGTAAGTCAAAACGATTGAAAGGCACAGAAAAGGGAGAACTGCTCATCAATGTGAGAATGTGAAATCACTCCAGCTTGGTTTAAGTTCACTTTGCTTTGAAAATACAGTTAAATCAACTTTTTATATTGAAAGAAACGCGCATAGAAAATGCATTTTTTGGTCACAAAGAACTACCAAATTTTAGATAAATTTAAAGTGTACCTAAAGGCTAAAAATTCAAAAACATATGTTACAAAGCTTGAAAAATGAATCCAAATGGGCTAACTGCCATCTATACAGGAATTCCTGAGCTGAGATATATAAAATGTTGGTGCTTATTCAATTTAAAATGGTAGATGGTGCAATAATTTGTGGTGTCATTCTTGTACTACTCAAATTACATTCTTTGTTTTCTTTATTTTTTCGAAAGCCTTTGCCACCTTGTGCCAAAATGTGATCACTTTCTCACTGTTATAGGGTGACTTGACTATACAAAACCTCTCCGCACAACAGTAATTTTTGCAAGGTTATATAAACTATATAAACATTTCAATTTTAAAAGGAAACAAAGGCAAGTAATGTGAGTTTTACAAGAAGATCATCACAATATTACGCAATCGACTATTTCAAAAAAAGTAAATAAATTTTAACTTTTTATATCTCAGCAACAGGGTGAGCTATGAAAATGAGAGTTGGATGAGTGAAATTCGTTTCCAATTTCTAAAATATATATTCTTATAATTCTACACTTTAGGTCCACTTTAAACTCCTAAAATGAAACGTGCATGTATGGGATAAGAGACAAAACTGATTGAAATTTATTTTATTGCAGTATTATTTATAAAATTTGGGACTTAAACCCTAAGAATGGATTCACAGGCAGAGGTATAAATAATTGGTTGGGATGGCGTCACCAGGGAGGGAGAGGGAGGAGGGAGGGAGAGGGAGGAGGGAGGGAGGGAGATACCGTACCATAACACACGTCAGTCTTTAAGCGCCTGTCACACCTCACCGGATTGTAATAACGGAGAGGAAACGAAGACCCTAAAATGGCACTCCGTTGATGTACGTTAGTATCCGTTTAGTCTCTTGTTCTCCTCCGCCGACTTCGTTTCATGACCGGGAACGTCCGGTATGAACGGCGAGAGATTTTTAACATGCACAAAACTTGGACCGGACGTCGACCGAAAAAAGGTTCCCCTTACGTATTCGTTACTTATCCATTAAGCTTCCGTTTTATCATTTTCTCGTGCGTTTCTCAGGGCCGATGCGCACTGTCTAACAAGATTTTTTAAGACTGGCTAACGCTAACACTAATCCCTAACCTTAACAATAGATACAATCGATACAATACAATACCATCAGCCAATCCAAAAATACCTTACGAGACAGTGCGCATCAGCTGGTTTCTCAAACTAGACTTCTCCGTTAGTATCCGTTCGTCTCCGGTGATTGCTAATTGCTCACGGGATTATTACCGGACAACAAACGGATGAAACGTAGAAGTACAGTGCCTTTACCGAATGTTCGACGGACACTAACGCATAAGTAACGGAAGCGTAAAGGAATAGAACTGACAATGAACGGATAGGTAACGTACGTTTAACTGAAGAAACGAAAAAACACAGGCAAAGAAAGTATAGGGCACGGACATAGACCGAAGATGCAGCGTACTTGCATCCTGTCCCCTCCTCATACTATAGCTTAACAAACGTTTTTGCCGTTTTTTCTTGAATATTTTTGGTGCGACTGCATCCTTCCCTCTGCATCCGCCCAGGCATGAGATGAGTGATCGCGGTTCTGAGGGAGGGGTTAAGGGGAGGGGGCGTGAAAGATTTTTCGACTACCGGGAAGCCTT